>CAAKHC010002861.1:0-15406 GCA_901007825.1 Macroramphosus scolopax | reverse complement strand
GGTTTCAGGTCATAATCTCACATTTGTGGATGAACTGAAAACCAGTGTTTACATGTTGGAACATGTGCACCAGTATTTTTAGATTGTCTCAAAAGGCTGAAGTCACTTTATTTTGTATATGTAGGTGAATGGCGGGTTTGCTTGCATGAATTACCCAGACTGAGCTAAAGAATGTTGTCTCATGTTCAGATCCTTTTAACAAACAGCACTTGGGAAGCCTTTAACAAATAACTTCCAACTCTTCCATCTCTTTATAATCCTTTAATCCTATATGTGTTACAATAAAAGTCACACAATATAAGAAGTGCTGTTATTTGTGCATCTTTGTTGTTTTTGTGTTCCTATTTCTATTGTCAACTGTACAATGATATACGATGAAATGCTCCCAGCACGAGTTCTACTTCCTCTCATAATGTCAGATTATTGATAAAAAGCAGAAGTTATTTGTCATGTAGGTGAAAGGTTTATAACATAACACTCCAGCGTCACCCTTAAAAGGACACGTTAGCTCCTCTTACTCCTTAACTACCAGAAGTGAGGCCTCAAAGATATTGTTGTTTTTATGGGTTGTTAATACGCAGCAGGAGTGATGCACTCCTCACTTCCTTCATGCCTGTGTGTTAATGTAGTGTAATAGAATTTACCTGATAGGCTTTCTTTCCTTCCCTATGTGGAATATTCTATATCAGATTTTGTTGTCAGTGGATATTTAAGGTTTCTTAAGATTTCCCCTACTTTATGGAAGTGGAATATCCACCACATAGAAAACTTCCAATTTAAATGCTCTTCGAGATAAGAAGCCTGCCAACACACAATTTGTGAATATTTCTGCTGTATAAACTGGATCTGAGGGACAGCCGCCGATGGTCTTGGTCCTCAGCAAAAGTTCCTCCTGTCTTTACCGCTGACTAAGCGTCCACGCAACTGTTACTTCCTTCCCGTATAGAAGCCTTTGTCTTTAGAGCCCAGCAGCATTTATACTAAAACACTGGAGTCATCAGTCGAGGGTGCAGATTTGTGAGTTCTTGTTAGTCTGTCCTTGTCTTCTCCTAAATATTTAAGTAGTTCAATTTAGGGATTTATATTAGAATCATAGTTTGATTCAGCAGGTCCAGAAACTGATGCCTTAGACGTGTTCAATGGTCCAAATCATACATTTGTGAATTTCGGTGTTGCCTTTGTCAAATGGCTGCCTCATGTGGCTGCTTGCTTCTTTCCGAAAAATAGATAAAGGAACTTTTTTGTTTTTGCGAAGAATTTCAGGTTAAAGGGATCGTTTGGAAGCGGTCACAATACCAACAAAACTCTGAGTTCCCATCATTCTAAAAATGTATTGAAATCATGTGAAAAATATTATTTGATATGCTTTATGATGCATATATATATATATACATTACATCTGTGTAAACGAGTTATGCAGTGAGCTATTATATTATATTATATTATGATTTGTGGTTCAAGTCAGGGCTTGATTAGCTCAGCAGGGCGTAGTAGTCGTGTCCAGCTGTTCTCTCAGGAAGTGTGCCATGCATGACACACCAAGGCCTCCAGTGAATGATCCACCAGCAAAGAGAAAATCCCTGCTCCTGAATTAATGAGACATGTGGCATGTTGCTTTACAAGTCCCTCAGCAGCCACTGACAGACATGCAGCCAGACAGCACAAAGGTTGTGTGACTCTCTCTTTTTAAAAGCTGTGGAGTGGACCGAAGTCTTTCTGAAGCTCAGACATTAAAAGAGTATTTAGCAGTAATTTAAAAGAGATGGTTTATAATTTAATTTATTTGTAATTGCAGTTTCCTACTGTTAGTTTGCTGCTTTATTTTTCTGATTTTGACCTTTTGAATTATATCTCTTCTTACAACCAGTCACCCCTGATCTCCTCCTGGAAACACCTTTGGTGACATCCCTGCCCGCAATATCGTCGGCACGGGCCGGCACTGCCCCTCAGAAGGCCCGGAGGCGCAGCAGCAGTGGGAGCGAGAGCGCTGTCAGGCCCCGGCCGTCGCGCTCACGCCCCTTGCCAGGCCAGAGCAGAGGCAGCATGGAGGTGGGCATGCGTGTAGTGCGCGGCCTGGACTGGAAATGGGCAAACCAGGATGACGGCGAGGGCCATTTGGGTACTGTGGTGGAAATCGGGCGCCAGGGCAGCACTACGACGCCAGACAAGACGGTAGTGGTTCAATGGGACAGTGGCACAAGGACCAACTACCGCACTGGCTACCAGGGTGCCTATGACCTGCTGCTGTATGACAATGCTCAAATCGGTAAGCACGTAAGACTTCAGGCCTACTTTCCATCCGATTATTATTTTTGACAGCTTATGCCAAAAGGTCTCAACAGGTGTTTGTTTCCCTGTTTGAAATATTTAAAGTAAAATATAAATATTTCAAATTCATATCAGCAGTTCTGTTCATTTTCGGTTGCTGCATGCATTTGTACATAAAATACGGCTATATGTTTTAGTCAAATGCCCAAATCTGATCTGAAATCGTCACCCCAGAATGTCTATCTTTATCTTCAGGACAAAATGTCAGCTTTTAAAAGCTTTAAAACCCTCATTAGTTAATTGCTAATCGAGATTAATTTTGTTTATTTTCTTTTTTGTTTCATTTTCTACATAAAATAGAAAAAATAGGATAAATAACCTTTCAAATTTTTCTTTTTGTCAGATATAGCGATCACATGTTTTTCTTGAAACCCTCTCCATGTTCTTATCTTGCATATTTGTACATGTTTGTCATTGCGGAGGCTTTCTCCGCCTTCCCAGAACCGGTTATTGAGTTAGCACGGTACAGTATAGAGTCTTGTTATCAGCCATGTCGCTGTCTCCTGGACTTGAATGACACACACATTGATGCGGGACTCATTAGCTTTTTGCTCCATTTAAAGCGGCATTTTTCTGCATCAGAAGCTTTGCCCTTCAATTAATGAAGCGCAAAAGAGGAAGAGAAGCGATGAGGAGCAGAGGGGGTGGGGGTATTTTTGTCATGCTGTTTGTGCCTCAGTTCTCTCACATCTCCTGATATTAACCATCGTGATAAGTGACATCTGTGAGGAAAAGACGTTTACCCTGTCTGTTTAAGTGATACATAGTGTTCTCTGGCATCCTCCAATGCATGAAATGACACCGCAAACATTGATTTCAGACAAAGAAACCTCAGGCATGTTTTTAAACCGCCACTGTCTTTCTCCAACCATCTTTCCTTCCCCTACAGGGGTGCGTCACTCCAACATCATCTGTGACAGCTGCAAGAAGCATGGCATCATGGGAATGCGATGGAAGTGCAAGGTTTGCTTCGACTATGACCTGTGCACCCAGTGTTACATGAACAACAAGCACGACCTGAGCCACGCTTTCGAGCGGTACGAGACGGCCCACTCTCAGCCGTAAGTGAAACACTGTCACTTCCTCTGCACAATTGATCTCCATTTAGATTCTAATTATGGTGTCATGAATCACATTGTGTTTGCCCAACTAGCTTCCTCTGTTTAAATCCTGTTAGGAGGGCAGACCTTGTTAGCGTTGCTCCCTCCAATTAACTTTCATTAGCCCGGGTTCTGTTACACAGGCCTGCAGGTCTCAGCAGAGCTGCCACAGTCAAACCTTCGGACTTTTGTATTAATGGTTCTATGAAATGTAATCTAGTGACCTTTTTTTTTCAAGAGCCCGCAGAACATCTATCAGGGAGATGGAATAACTTTGCTGAAAGAGGACAGTCTTGTTTTACTTCAGCCTAAAGCCTTGCTCATTCATAGGGTTGTGGAGTCAGTTCACAACCTGTGTTGAACCTTCATACTTGTAGCAAACACAACATATTCCCCGACTCATTCCTTGGTCTTGAAATGACCACAAAGGGAAGAAGGAGCTTGAAGGTGAAGAATTTAGGTCAGACTAGCCCAGAAAAATGAACGGAAGCTCCCTCAAGCTATAGCCCATATAATTACATGGTAAATGATATGATTTCCATTATTGGTAAATAATTGCACAGTTTTTTCCCCTGGAAATGCTTTGTAATGTTCTGGCAGTGTTTATTTAGTATATATTTACAAGTGAAACAACTAAGACTGTTGACCAACTGCTTGGATCCCTGCCTCCGTTGAGCAAGATACCAAACCCCTCAGTGCTCCTGAAAACCACGTTGGCCTCTTGGACGGCTATCATGTATGAATGAATGTGTAAATGTGAATACCAAATTGTTGTTGTTGTTTTGGCGAGTTCTGTTATCGTATGCAAGCCACACTCAGCATTGCTGTAGATAAATGCTTAGTGGGCTGATTCCAAGTGTTCTATGTATCCGTTATTACTGGGTGAGTTCTGCCTCCAGAATCCACTCTTCTGCATCAGTTCACAGTTAAGCTCCACACTGCTTCAGGCACCGTCTGAATGTCAGCTGGATGGCCTGTGCTCATTTTAATGAGGTGATATGTGTGACCCAGATTTATTTCTATAGTTAAGCCTGGTCCAGGTCCAACACAGTTTTATTTTACACCATTTATTTTCCTGCTGTCCAATGAATACTGTACAGAGGGGCAAGACCTAATACTGATAAACTTTATCTGACGTAAGATACATCAAACAGGACAATCAGCACAACAGATGTAAGATTTTGATATGTCACCTAAGTGGCATGAGTTGTAATCAATGCAAAAAATACATTGTTAGAGCCCGAGCTGCAAGTCTTTATCTGGTCTTGACCTGAATCCTCTGTCTTTGCAATCACTGCTGTTTTTCCTCATATTCTCACTAAAAAGGAGAACTGTCTTTATTAAAGGCTCATGTTGGATGCAGTTCGGGTTCACATTAGTTTGTGGGACATGTAGTTTCTGGTTGGTGTGGAAATTGAGCTGTATCCCCTCTATAGGTTTTTCCTTAAAGAAGTATTTCACTGCTGGATAGATGGTCTTTTCATAAAAGTTTGCTAAACAGTAGAATGGCAAGACTACTTTTGAAGTCGGTGCTACATAACCAGAGTAAACCGAGATAGGGCTGTGATATTCCCTTTTGCTTAAAAATGTATTAAACCTACAATAACCAGAATGCGCTGGGTCGTTCCCTTCCAAGGCCGCTCCTCACTGCTAGCCGGGTTTCACTTGTCAAAGTCAAGTGAAACCCGGCCTCTCTCTGCCTGTGAGGCAAAATATTGCAGATACCATTCAGCAACAGTAGTTGGAGTCTTATTTCACCTCCAATCTCAGTTCCCCTCAGAGCTATTGATTGATTGAAGTACAACGTGTCTGCCTCAGCAGTGTCCTTCGTTAAGGTTGTTTTTTTGGCAGAACAAACACTTCCCTGTGACCCTGCAAGCGGGTCCAAATAGGTCACTGCGAGACTCTACACACTCTCAGGGATCGGTCATTTCATTTACTCAGACGCCACTGTTTTAACAGTCATTGTAATAATTCTACATTTAATTATTTTAATCATTTAATAATTTTATTGTTGTTAAGACGGTGTTCAGGATGTTGGTTTGACACTTTAAGTGATCCACATTATATTATCCTCCGTAAGTTTCCAACTTTGTTTACTCTAATTCTTTTAGCAAAGATATCCAAGCACACTGAGTGTCTGAATTACTGTAAAGTAGGTGGTGTTAGACACATAGAACGTCCTTATTACCAGACCACACTCTCGTGCAGCTCTTCTAAAAGACTAATTCACAATCTGGCAGTCATATGACACTGATATTTGCATGGAGAGGCAAATTTAGCTCAGTTTCCTAATGAGTGGGGCTCCTTGTTGTGCCAGCATGGATTTATGTGAGGAGACTTTTGGCTTTGCGGAGTTAGAGGCAACACTGTCATATGGACCAAACATGTGTGAGGGTTTTAATGACGGTTTAAGCAGGCTGGATCAATTATTTATAGTTTACAGACACGCTGCAGGGAGGAACTCTATTTGTGTCCCGAGGGGACTGAGAGGTGACCGACAATACAAACGCTATTAAATAAGCCGAGTTGTACCACCATTGACGTGGTGTGAGACCTGAGCGGGATGTTCTGTACACAGGTGTTCCTTTGTAATTACTACAGATTTAACTGGATTAGCATGCTAACATCCTCAGATGTGCGGATTAGAATGTTAACATTTTCAAAATCTTAGAAGACATGTTACATTACATAACGGGTGTCGGATAAAGAGAAAACAATGTGCGGTAACATGCTGTTCACATAACATTAAGCTGTCCATGACTACACGTGTCTGTACTCTGGGTAGATTATGTGTCTCTGTTGTGTTTTGTTTGTGAATCAGGGCATGAGTTGGATTAAAATATTGTTGGAAAGTCATATTTTGTATCTATAAACGCTAGAAGGCAACTAACTGGATGATTGTTCAGTGTTTCTAAAAGCACATGGCACTCGTACCTGCTATAGTACCTTCAAACACGTGTGTTCATGCTTAGTGTGATCAAGGCGGCATGCGTGTGTGCCATATGTTTACGAGATGGTTGGTTTGCTGTTGGTTAATCAGCTCTCCAACACACAAACAACACGCACGCACTTCCATGGAACCCACCGGGTTATCTCACCGTCTAATCCTTCCCTTGCACATAAAGCAACACAGCCCCACCTGACCTCCTCGATTCTCCACCCCACAGACACATTTAAGGCACGTCCGGTCCAAGTCTCCCACTGGTCATCAGAGTTTCCAGCTCTTTCTCTGGCTCTCAGCCAATAATGCCTTAAACTTGTGCCTTTATTTGGTCGTGGCAGGCGGATAAGAATTTATTTGTTCATTTCTTGTCTGCGGTGTTTGTAGAACATAGTGTTTTGTAACTTACTCTTCTATCACTGTTTCTTTGCCATCGCACAAAGTCTCTCTTTGTTAATGTACGTCCACATGTTTTGGACTTTGTTTTCATCCACATCTCATCTACAGAGAATTGTGTAGATTAAATACGGTGACCTTCAGAACTATCAGTACCCTTTTTTTAAATATACCTCAAATATTGCACTGAATCGAAGTAATATGATGGAAAGAAACAGTCTTTTGATTAAACAAATGTCTTTCTCAACGATATGTTATATATATACGATATGTATATATTTTTGTGAATATTTTGAGAAAAGCCTGGAGGATAAACAGCAAAGACATTTTTCCTTTTTTCCTGGCATGTTCACTAACAGTGCCAATATTTCTGGAGGGTACTGTAAATACATAGCTTCACTGTGTTTATCTAACAGCTGTCCCTTTTCTTCTGAATGTGTCTATTCCTGTAAACAAATGGCTATTGTGTGTGTTCCACTGACTTCATTTCAAAGGGTAAAGCTAGCCCTTGGCTGACTGTAGAACCTGCCGTCTTGTCAGTAGTTGTAGGTCTCTTGCCCTGATCCTGTCTGGGAGCAGGGCGGAAATTTGGCAATACAGGATTAGAAATCTTGATCCCTTCAGAGACCTGTTGTCTTTCCAAGAATAATTACACTAAGAAACAGCACGTCAATGAGGTTATGTTTAGTTTTCATGAAACAGGGTCACTTGTGTCCTCTTTACCTATAAAATAATTTGGGGTAAAGTAAATCTGCTTTGCTTGTGCATCAACCTTAATACTACCAGTTCAAGAGGCAATTTGTTTTGTTTGCCTCATCTCAGTGCCCTTATATATTGTACATTCCTGGAAAAGCTCTTAAACACATCAACACAAACAAGATAATATATTGGCGCGTGTGTATATACTGTATATATGCAGATAAAGACACACCACGCGGTCGACGCTTTGCCCTGAGGTGGCTTGCGTTCTGATAGCTCTGCTGTCCAGGGATTAGGCTCAAAGCTCTGTTCAGATACACACCTTTTCTCAGTACAGATCTTTCCAAGCTCAGTCTTTCACAGAGATTTACTGGAAGTTGACAGGGAGAGCCAATGAAATCTCTGCCCTGCTGTAGCTCCCAGGAACCTGAGAAATCTGTTCAGAGACGGACGTTGGATGCACATAGTCATTGCTGGTTTCAAGCCTTTATGGAAAACTAGTCCAAAGTCACTTGTGTTTTGAGAGACACACGGCAGCAGCAGCTAAGCCTTTTTGAGGCTTCTTGATGATCATCGATCTCAAGTGGCTCCTTCTCTTCTGACCACTCTGGACTCTGTAGGATTTTGACTCCAGAAAAGCTATTTGGTTAGCATGGAAGCTGGGATTTGATCTTGTCACGACAGCATGGGAATAGGCAGCTCCTTTGCACCAAGATCTGATCAAATCTTTACCATAAGGTATGTCAGCTTTTGAAGCTGTGACTCATTTGGGTGTCTGGATGTGTTATTGGAGTTATAGAAGTTGTGCCATGCAGCTACTTGTGTGTTGTTTTTTTTTTGACTGCAACTCATCTAACATGCAGTATGTGATGAGCGCAGGGTGACATGAAATGGGAGGCAATGTGCTAATTAAAGAGAAACAGAAGATTTAAGTTAGCGATTGCGGTTTTGACACATGGCAAAAAGGTTTTCTGCGGTTTTTAAAAAGTAAACAAAAGTAAGAATGTGTGCATTAAAACTCCAACATGCCAGGAGATCACTTCAGCCCATTTTAGATTTGTTTTCTACTTAATTTTAAAGTGGGCATTTATAGGCCTCAGACCTTGTCTGTTAATACAAACATGGAGGCTTTGTGCCCTGCATGTTAAGTCTTAGCATATGTTCGTCTGAAACAGTCATTTAAAAAATTGCGTTGTCCATCTGCTAACTTACTGGAGCGAGAGTAGCAGCTATTTCAAGAGCCGTTTTATTCCTTTATTTCTTTCATGATTTATATATCTGTTATATTGGGTTTGTTTTCTGACTAAACCTTCAATGGACTGTTTTTCCTTGATCAATTGTGTTTTACTTGCTTTGATAATCAATGAATCATTATATCAGTAACATGGAGGTTTTTCTCTTTTTTTGCATCCTTCATCACGACATCATACTGATGTTATAAATTTGTAAACAATATTGTGATACAGACATTTTTGGGTGTTTTTAAATATATTTTGGGTATTTGCCTTAAGCGGTTACATGTGGCTTTATTTTGTGTCACCTTTTGGGTTTAATCAAGACAGGAAATGCTTTGTTGGGGTTGTAAAATGCGTACTGGAACAACGTGTTGCGTCTAGGATATGGTAGAGCACTTTGCTCAGCTATCTCTCCATGCTTCCATCACAGAGTGAGCTTGGCACCGAGGCAGAATCTCCCACGGATCATCCTCAAAGGAATCTTCCAGGGGGTTAAAGTAGTTCGTGGACCTGACTGGGACTGGGGCAACCAAGACGGTGAGTGGTTGTGTGAGTGGGACTTTTCTTTCCACTAACCTGATGTTGCCGACTCAGCAGGCCCCCTACCTTCTTGCCTGCGGACCTGTACCTCTTTTCATCGTGTTCCGTCATCCACAACCCATAATAGCATTCTAACCTCACATCTCATTACCCATAAAATGTTGTGTTAATACGTGTTTGTGTGCACCTATATTGCCAGTGACTCATCTGTGTCTGTTCCACAGATGTGTGCCTGTCTTTGTGTCTTCACAGAGTCTCTGTTCTTCTCTTTTCAGCCTTGTGTATTGGCATAACTGACTAACTAAATCACTAAACTAGTCTGGTGCAAGTGTCAAGGAAGTAGAGAATGGAGGATATAGCCTGCTTTGAATTGTGTTTGTATTGCTTCCATTACCGTCTATAGTAAAGCTTTTATTATATAGCAAACCGCACATTTATGTTTGAAACAAAATGCCCTTTTATCATACCAATCGTCTCCACTGGTTGACGTCTGAAATTGTTTAATTAAAAACAATCATCAGTGGGCTCAATGAAAGCCCTTGAAAGACAGATGGAATTTTAATATGTTTTATGTTTCCCTGTTTGGGGTGGTGTTGTCTCTGAAATAGTAAACCCCCCCCGTGTCTGGGCCAGAGTGAATGAGTCAAAATGTCCTTTTGGTGCCTTTGAAATCAACGCCATGCGGTATAGATAAGTCACTTGTGGGGTTTGTATTTTATATGCGGTAAGTGCATCCAGGATGCTCTGAGCATGCTTAGAAACCCCCAGCCCTCCGTGACATTTCTCGAGTCACAGGTTTATTTGGTGTGGTAAGGCAACGAGCCAGCTTGACGACTTTTATGGCTCAAAAAGGGTTTTCTTAGATCATACAAGCTGATGTCTGGATCAGAAAAGATCTTGTCACACAGCATGCAAACTAATGTGGCACTTTCATGTTTTTATACTTGAATCCAGAGAGCTGAATTGTGCGGTCAGATGTTTGATGCGTGAAGAAAGCATGTTGCACTGAGCTGGTTGTGAAAGGGAGTGAATGACTTTGACACTTTGCAGCTTCTTTCCCTACAGGGAAATCTTTCCTCACACACGTCTGTGTCTGTCACCTCATCTACCTCATGACTCACCACCTTCCATTCTCACCAGCATGTTTACATATTGTGATTCCATTTCTAATTTGCATATTCCCCCCTCCTCATCGAGATACACCAAAATCTTTTTGTATGTTTTTCTTCCTCTTAACAAATTTCTTCTTCTCCCACATACTGATGCATTATTGTGTCCGGCATATTTGTGAGTGTGTGTTCATTTATGTTTGTGTAGGCGGGGAGGGTAAGGTTGGGAAGGTAGTGGACATTCGTGGCTGGGACACAGAGTCTGGCCGCAGCGTGGCTAGTGTTACCTGGTCTAATGGCACAACCAATGTTTACCGAATGGGCCACAAGGGCAAGGTAGACCTCAAGTACGTGTGTGATGGTCAAGGAGGCTTCTACTACAAAGACCACCTACCAAAGCTTGGTAAGACAGATTCCTGTTTTCACATTCTGCATTCCATAAACACTAAGCTGAACGCAGGTTATATTGCGCAATCTGTTATCACTGTGCTTTGATATGGTTGATGTCAGCCCTTCAATTCATCACTACATCTGAATAATTTTCGTCTGATGTGATAATAAACACGTGGCCACTATATTATTGTTAAATTTGGTTAACGGTGTTGGATTTGAAAAACCTCCATACTGTTGTTGATGCTGAACCCTGCCCCTCCAGGAGAGCACGCAGAGCTGCAGCGCCAGGAGAGTGCTGACGGCCACTCCTTCCAACAGGGTGACAAGGTCAAATGTTTGTTGGAGGTGGACATTCTGCGACAAATGCAGGAGGGTCATGGAGGCTGGAACCCCAAAATGGCAGAGGTATTAAAGTCTGGTCTCCAGACGAATCCCACAATTCTTAACATTGTTAATAGGTTTTGCAGATCAGTCTGTTGAGTGCTTCTATATTGGGTTAGGTTAGAAAACTTTTTTCCAACAAGCTACCTCAAACTGTGCGTCCTATGTCCTCTTAATGTTCTAGACAAACATGGCCTTACAGTCAAAACACGTGCCTCTTGAACCTGGCATACAGAGTATTTATATAAGTGGCTCAGATGGACTTTGGTGTGCAATAGAGTGAAAGAAAACAGAGCATACAACCCTGAAATCACAGCTGCTAAAGGGAACATTAAGGTCATAGACATGCAGGGGAGACCCATGGTGAAACGACCTCTTTGTGTTTGCAGTACATTTGCCGGATCGGGACTGTTCATAGAATCACTGACCGAGGAGATGTTAGAGTCCAATACAGCAACAACATCCGTTGGACTTTCCATCCTGGGGCCCTCACCAAGGTACTGAGATACAAATATCGTCCGGCAGGAGTATTGTTGTCTTATCAGTATATTTTCTATTGATTACTTAACAAATGTCTTTCGTTCCCTTAGGTGAACACGTTTGGGGTTGGTGAACTAGTAAGAGTATTGGAGGACATGGAGAGTGTCAAGAGACTGCAGGCTGGCCATGGAGAATGGACAGACAGCATGGCACCTGTATGATCATTTAGCCTGATGATGAATGGTAGCCTGTTAGTACTGACTGCTCAGCGTATTCTAGCAGCCACATGACTCTGAGAACACCAGGGACAAGGATGGATGTTTTCTGAACCATCTAGCCAAGGGCAAAGATAAAACATTTCATTGACATTTTAGAACATTCGCTACTTTCTCTGTATATTTTATAACAATTCTAAAGACTTGTGTCTTTGCCCTGATGCTGCATTCTGGGGTCTTTATTTTGCAGATATCCTCAGGAATTAAGGCTGACCTACTTTATAAAATTTGTTGCACAACAACAAGTAATGCAATTCAGAGGCAGCTCCTTCGATGTGTCCTTAAGACACATAAATATTATTCTACTATATATATTGTAATAGTCATAGTGAAACTGTGAATAGTCCCTGTATCTCCCTTCTGTCATTTCTTTATTTCGCCCAGTCAACCTTGTCCTATGTTAAAAGATTGTTTCTTATCCAAATCTGCCATATCCACCTTATTTTATGTGTTTTCGTCAGGTGCTTGGCCAAGTTGGAAAAGTGCTGAAAGTATATGCAGATGGAGACCTACGAGTGGCGTTTGGAGGCCAGACATGGACGTTCAATCCGGCGTGCCTCTCAGCCCAGCCCGTGGAGGTGGACGCCAACCTCATGACAGCCGAGAACCCCAACGAATCTGGAAGTAAGGCCTCTGCCGTGACGAGGGGGCTCATCTCTGACACTCCAGCTCCAGCTTTTACTTCCTGCTTTTGTTCATTCATTCTTCCCAGTCCTCATTCAAGCTTTTCTCCGCATGCATTTATTAATTCACAGCCATTCTCTCTCTGGGTCCTTTCAGCAGTGTTGGGACAGGCTGTCTATTTTTTTTTAAATGTTCCTCTCCATAACATGATTCTGCATGTTGACAGCAAGGCTTTCGCAGCACAGCAGACATTTGTCATCATTTCTACAGCTCTCAACAGTCTCTTGATCTTTTCTCTGCATGTATTCATTTCAGCGGGTGGCAGGTTGACTATTTGGTGTTTCTATGTGTTTGTGTGGTCAGATTGCACTGCATGGAGGGACATTTTGACTCATTCCTGCGGTTTTGCATTGAGCTCAGCTTGATAAACTTGATAACCAATGTTCCTTTGTTGTGCTTCTTTGGCCGTCTTAAATGCGCTGTGATTTCATCTTTTAGGCATGTTGTTAACATTAGAGTCATTAACCTAAAGGAAATCTTATTCTCCTCCCTTTCCTTCCCGCTTCTCTTCTCCTTCTACCTTTGTAACTTTCCAGGTACCGTCATCTCGGTGTTGGAGAAGCTTCTCTCTCAGTCCACAGAGCAGGACAATCCCAGCCGGCTGGTAATTGAGGCAGCACACGGCAGCGCCAACAAAGTGAGGGAGTTGTTGCAAAAGTATCCTGACAAGGTTAGTGAAGCCCACTAACTGTTCAAGAGATCTTTTCATGAGGACCCCTTCTCAGAGAGCATTCAAAGTTAGATCTTAAGAATATGAACATCCACAAACATTTTCCAACATATAATATTACATTTGAAAAATAGCTGTTCTGAATCTTCAAATAGATTTTAGTAGATGTTTGAGGGAAACTCTTGGAGCCTCAGAAGCCTGTAATCAAGGAATACAGGAAGTAGCAGGTCTCATGTAAAACATCCTTTCCTTTATTGTCGCTGACATACGTTGACTGCTGTCTGTCTCTATTCTAATTCCAGCAGTCGACTAATTTGCACTACAAGAGGACAATGAAGCCTCAAAATCAAATACAGTTTATTTGCTACAATAGAGACGTGTAAACCTCAAGTTTTAAACCATCTGTATTGTGAATTTGTTTTGTTGTAAAAGCAAGATTGATGAAACAAAATATCAGTAACATCATAAATGAATAAGAAATCAGATGCGTGATATAATTAAAGTTAATGATAATGTAGGTTCTAAAAGAGAAACTATCTGCCAAGTAAAAAGGTTTCATGTTTCAGCCGATCCGATAGCACTGACCTGGAGAAAAAGCTCATCATGTCCACAGAGTCAGTCACCATTAACAACTAGTAGGCGGAACGACTCAGGTTGCAATCGTGAAAACAGACTGGATCATCACCAACATGTTGGCCGAGGGAGAGGAAGAGGCAAATTGGTGCTAAACACAGTAGATGGTGACAAAGTTGACCAGTCTACTCAACAACACGGCCCCCTGAGGGGAAACTGAGGGGAGATTTTACTAGCAGCTAGAAGAAGGAGGTAAAAAACTGCCTATAGTGAGTGGAAAAGGACAAAATACTGTCTATTTATAATATAATGAAGGTTTCTGCTGACAGAAAATGGCTTTGCTACGGGCTCACTTGTGTCTCCAATAGTGGCTAATCTCTATATGGCAGAAGTCGAGAGCAGAGCATTGACTTCCTTTAGTAGGAATGACTCCCAACGACCGGTTTAGGTACGTGGATAACATCTGGGTCAAAATCAAGACACAGGGAGAAGAAGCTTTCACAAGAGCACATCAATACATTGAACAGCAACATCAAATTCACTCGGGAGGATGTTAAGGGAAATAGTTTGCTTGAGGACAAAAGCCTCAACATTAAAGTATACAGAAAACCCCCACGCAAGGATCAATATTCACTCTTTGATACTCACCACCCACGGGGACACAGGCGGGCGGTTTTCAGAACCCTCCACCATTGAGCCTAAAACGTGCGCACAAGGACAGGGGAAAGGAGAACGAGTACAACACAAAAGAGAAGCACTTAAATCGCGGTTACCCAAACTGGGCCTTTTTCAAAACCACAAACGGATACAGAGCAGGCGAGATGTTGCAAGTGTCTGGGAAACTTTAAGCAAATACTTCTTCTCTGTACAACACACTGAGGCAGAAGCTTGTCCACCCTAAGGACAAAATACCAAAGCATGAGCAGAGCAATGTAGTGTACGCAGTTCAATGTAGCGAGGAATGCACAAACCTGTACATGGGGAACAAAAAAGCTGCTGCACGAGCACATGGCACAACACAGGGAAGCCACCTCAGGACTCGGCAGTCCACCTACATCTGAAGGAGAAGGGACACTGACTTTAAGAAGATATAGTCACATTGTTGTCAGAGAAGACAGATAGTTTAGAAGAGGAGTGAAAGATTCAATCTTCCTCACACATGAACAAATATTCCTAAACAATGAGGTCTTGAGATCCGTCCCCAGGCAGCTTAACACCATTGACTCATGGTGGGTCAATGACTCACATGTGAACTCAACGACTCTCAAGGTCTTGTCACTCCCACAAGAGGTTAAATGTCTCTGACTACCCACCAGTCAGGTAGAACTAAGAAAACATGTCAGATGAGAGGTGAAGCGTTGAAATAACTTTTAAAGTTTGCCCAGTTGGCTTAGTTGGATGATCATCACAGAAATATGAATTCACATTTGGTCACAGTACATTAAAAAAAATAATTTGAATATAGAAACTGTGTATAGTATTAAACCACTGGACATAAGAGCTATTTACAATGTACTATGATAGATTGAATAATTGCATTTTGTTTGACTTGTGAGTATCTAAGATGTGTTCATTTAAAATCAATGAGTGAGAAAATGA
>CAAKHC010002859.1:50258-86478 GCA_901007825.1 Macroramphosus scolopax | reverse complement strand
GACACACATATCTTATGCATTTCATCATATTTCATGACTGCAGCCATAAAGGGATACATACTTCTATGTATTATTACTGAGTCTATGCTGACTTTCAATTGGAAAATTCTTGCTGATCGCTCCCACAAAACTGCATCATTAGAAGGTGTAGAGATAATGCAGATCACAGTCAAGTGTTTCAAAAACATTTAAATAACCTATCTTTATAGATATGAGCCAAATCAGTTGTAAACTATCTTTGTTACAAGGGTTTTAATCTAAAACGTCAGGTTGCTCCGGTACCGATCACTAACAACTTACTGGCTGAGCCATCGCACCCACATACCCATTAGCTTAAATTACCAGAATGTCAAGAGAGCAATGATTCACATAAATATATCTAGACATCAGCCACATGAGGCCTACACTTCAAAGGCAAAGGAAAAGAGACATTTTCAAGTACGGAAAATTCCCATGAGTTAGTGAAATGTTTCTTCTGTGGTGGTATTTGCAATGACAATGGCACTCTGACACAACTGAAGCAGAATGATGTCGTGATGGCCGCTTATTGCCACGCGGCCGTGCAGCAACGCTTAGCTCCGAATGCATATTACACACGCAGCAATCCCACTTACACATGCACACAGTTTCTGAAGCAGTCCAGTGAACAGTTTTAAGGGTCAGGCTCTAATGGGGATTCATCATATCGCCCTTTGATCATCGTTTTCAGTAAAGGTCCGACCTTCAGAGAGAAAAAAAAAAGGGTTGGAATAAGGCTAAACTAATGAATTAATAAAGCACATTCCTGCAGAGATAAAAACAAACTTAGGAAAAAATATAAGAAGAGTGAGAATGGTTTAGCTCAGAGTGCAACAATAAAAAAGAGTACCATGATTAATAAGCAGAGGATTAATAGAAAAGCTACATCAGTGTCAGACAGTACTTTGTTTTACTCATTCTGCCAAGCTGCATATATCTTTCCCTTGAACTAATTCAGTTAATCCATAAATATTCACAGTAACTGGGTTGCTGGGAGGGTCAGCGAGCCTCCGGGAATTTCTGCAACAGGTGACCTAAATGTGAGTCTGAATAATGTTTTAGAAACTAGCAGTTTCATTCATGTGCAACATATGCCTCTGGTCCGCTGATGAATGCAAAGAGGATATCAAAGCAAGTGTTCTTACTTCATGTGGGTCACCCAGTGCTTCACCCAGCATCTTCTCAATATTTCTCATGATGGCTACCCTCTGATGGGCGCGCAGCGGGTATTCTATCCTCTTGGGGGTGGGGGCGCCCTGAAGAGAGGAGCATTGATGAGTTGTCATGGAAGTGCGAGCATGTAGCGGCAAAGGGAAGACAAATATTTAGGTACACAAAAATGCATACTTTGTACCAGAAGTTTACAGTGATCGTCACTCCACCCCCCAACAGTGATTCAATATGATGCCACCTGAGGAAAGAAGACAAAATAAATAGCATGAAACTGGCTGTCAAAAAAACAAATCTGCAACTCTTATTGCTACCAACTGACCTACAATTCTATGTCAACATCATAAATGTAAGGGATTGATTGAAAGAAGTGTCAGCAGTAAAAGCCAGTGGCAATTAAATGCTGCATAATAAATGGTGCAATAAGAAAAGATGAAATCATAAACTCTCTCGGATTGTCTCTCCTCTTTTTCCTACTTGACATACGTGACAGCTCCGAGTGGATTTAAACCTTGAAAGCTGCAAGATGTCCATAAACATGTCCTCTGTGCAGCCTCTTTACACAGTCAGAGGAACGAATATGGGCCAACTACTCTGACAGAGTAAAGACTCAGTATTAACTTTGGAATAAGTTCAGCATTTAAATCAAAGAAAGTCACATTTATTATTCAAACAGCATGTGAAACATGTGCTCCTAAGAAATAATCATGTTATTTATTGGCGGGGCTCATTTCCCTACGTGAATAAATTACATCGCTACAGATAAGCCGTACAGATGAACTACTTCTTACCAATACATGGGGATGTAGAGCACATCTCCTGGGCCCACAACAGCCTCATAGCCAACAACATGTTTAAAATTGGGAAACTTCTCATAGTCGGGGTTATCAAAATCCACCTGAAAATAAAAATAAGCATTCGTTACATAACATTGATAAGAATCCATCTCTCTTCATGAACAGCATTCCCTCCCCATCTTTCTGACAATTTACTTTATAATCTTCTTCTGAGTTGCTTGAAGTGAAGCAAGAGCCTCTTACTTTAGAATAATAGACCAGTGACAAAATGTATTTACCTTGACACATCAGTCACTTTCTTTACTGTGCAAACAGTACTGTAATATGTCATCACTGTTTGCATAGCTTTACTTTTAATTATCTTTACCACTACAGATGAAGGCTACTGCATTGAACAGAGATAAATCATAAACATGTCAGCTAGCACTGAAGGTGACCTTAGAAAAGGAGATATACTATATATCAAATACTGAAAGCTTACTTGGCTCTGTCTGTCACAGGGGTGATGCACAGGGAAGGAATAAAGACATTCAAACTGGTCTGGAGGGAAGAGGATGCATCGCTTATGGCCTTTAATCTGTGCAAAGAAGTTCTGCTGCTCGTCGTAATGTGCTGGTGTCACATTACCTATTGCAAGGGCATATTAATAGAAAATGTGATGTGTGAAAAACATTGAGGACAACGTCATAAAAAGAAGCATCGAAAATTAAAGAGGTAAAACAGGCTAAACTTAGAGCAACGTCATCCTAAATACTAAAGCAGAAACTGAAACAAAACTCGTACCCTCCATGCCTATGAGCAGGAGGTTGGATGTCAGCTGTCCCCAGTTTCTCTTGGCTTGCTGCTTGTTGATCCAGTTCCAGTTGAAACCAAGGAAGTCAAGAACAATTTTCTGTCCGACTGTGTCATTCAAGGTCTGCTGCAGGTATACCCTTGAAAAACAGGAGGACAAACCATGTGCAAAATGTATAAGACACTTGACTTTACACTCTGAGACCTGACACAATCAGAGGAACAATAAAAAGCATCTGCAGGATATAGGCATGTTTACAAGGCTGTCCATTTCAGCAAAGCACATCTCCTTTAACTAGGAAGGATATGGCTTCAAAGGAAGTGGAGCGTAAATCCATATAGATAACAGCCACTGTTACTCAAGCAGGGAGTTGACTTTAATAAGTGATCTGTGTGTGTACGTGCGTGTGTGCAGCCATGTCTGAGGATACGGCTTCTCCCCGGATTCTTCTGTGTCACTGCTCAGTCATTCATTCCACTTTCCTGTGCTGAGTCACATTACATTAGAGACAGAAGCCACTGCTGTCAAGCACACCTGCAGGACAATAGCAACTTGTTCCTGATACTTGGAACTGGAACGATTTGAGCTTGAAAACAAAGAAAGTTTACATCACATTATTGTTGACTACAGCAGTGCAGAAATCAATCTTACCTCTCTTCTCCTCCCATTTCCTCCGTTTCATGCATTGTTTTGACAAATTCGGAGAATTTCATTTCCATTCGTCGTGATTTGGGGACAAAGTTCTCAAAGTTGGCCATTTTTTTCTCGTCATAGTAGAGGAATTTATGGTTTTCTGCGATGTAAACAGAAAAGTCTCCATTTCCAATGTTCTCTTGGAGGTACGCAATGTCCCATTTGAGAGCTGGATACACAAGGTCTGTGTCTGTTAAAATCACCGGTTCCTGAAACAGATACATTAGAATACATTCAACACAGTAATAGGAAAAATATTACAACATTTATTCTCAAATTAATAAGCCTATACAATTGTAAAATGTTATTACAACCTCTCCTAGGAATAATAACAGATGAAACTGATAATAAAAGAGTATATCAATTAGAACCTGACTGATGTATCTGTCAGCCGATATAGGCCTTTCAAATATATCATTATTGGTATAGAACGTTGCAGGTATCAGCATAAATGTTGTCTCTTGAGTAGAATACATAATATCAATATACAATACGTAAAATCTATGATAGTTCTATTGTATATGCATTTTTATACATAGGTAAAACTTCACATAATAATGTGTTCAAATTATCTCTACTATAACACAATATAAATGTTACTCCCACAATCATCAATGAAATAATATATATATATATATATGAAATGAATAATATATATATATATATATATATATATATATATATATATTTTATTATATATATATATATATCGCAAAAGTAATCTCTTAATTGTGTGACAGTGTTCTCTAAAGCCTTTTATAGATGTGTCTTGAACAAGTTGGGTCATACATCCCGACACACAAACACCTGAGCAGTATCATAGAGCAGCGTGCCATTGGATGCTCTGAGCACTGAGGGCTACGTGACTAACTGAACGTAGCTCGATCGTGGGCGCGCTCCCGCTGCCTCTGCACTGGATCGGTCTCACTTTCGCTCGTGAACGTGACTTGCCGGCTGTCCCGAGGAGTTGCACTCATGTTGGAAAGACACACCTTTAATCAAGCTGTCGCTTCTTAGTCTGTTTCTGTGCAGGTGGCAGGAAAATGAAATAACCTTCATTTACGAAGGTTTGTGTACATTTCTAAACTGAAATGTATTTCGATCTGAATAAGACATACGGACACACTGTGATGTTTGTTGTGTCTCCCATGAATGGGTGCAGCGCTGCACACAACTCTAGCAAGGGTGATTGTCAGCACCTCAACACCAAGATGCATTAAAAGAAGCGATTCCAACATTTGGGTATTAAAGGGAAACGTCCGTGCGGTCTCACGGGAGAGGTTTCTCACTACCCTCAACTAACTCCTATGGTTTATTCATAATCAGACTACCACTCTGATTATATTTGACGAATTATCCGTAGACATGTAGTAGCAGGGGATTAAGATGCCTCCTGCTGAAGTCTAAAATTAAAGAATGGTCGTTATGACACAAGTGACAGTTACGACAGAAGGAACATCTTTACGGTGGCTCAACAGTGATGTAAAGTTAGCCTGCGACATAAAGACATATTCAATACTGCATTAACTTACAAATTACATCAGAAATCTACAGCCAATTCAAACACAAATTGTTGTCCTAACATTACAGGAATGTTGAGGAAACAGCAAAGATTAATATCTTCCGTTTTAGAACATCTCTAGTAACATTGCGACAGTATGAACAGCCCATATTTGGGCAAATCAACGTTGTTCTTGCAGCACTCCTCTCGCACGCGCGGAGGTGTGATTGGCTGTTTGCCAGAGTTCACAATAATACAGTTGATTGAAAATGTTAAGCTCACATAAAAAGAATTCCATTACTGATTCATCAACGTATCAGTCATGATGTGCTTGCCCACAGCTTTATTTCTTCTTTCTGAACATTCGTTTCTAGTCAAGTTTACACTATAATATATGTACCTCCAGTGCAAACAATACGAGCCTACTGAACTAAATTAAACTTTACATGGGGCTGCATGAACAGGTGTTTATGTTTCACGTCTGTGGTGGCCCATATAGAAGACAATGTAGAGATGCATACAAATGTTTTGTATATTAATTGTACACAACCAACAATTATTAATCTATTATCTATGACTGATTTGATGGCCAGCACAACTTACCGTTAGAGATGATACAGTTTGTTGATCAATTGATCATCGATAAGACAATCATCAGAATATGTTTTTGGAACTAATCAATTAATGAATAGGGTCATTCTTCAACTGCAAAAGCTTTTCTAGTGTCTTAGTTATTGTTAATTCAGCCTCTCTGGGTTTTGAACTGTAATCTGTATATGAAAATCTCACCTTGGGCTCCGGGAAATGATAATGGGCTTTTTATCAGTTTCTTAAGGCAGAATCCCTTTTACTATCTTAGCACATTTTCAGCCTGTATTTGGGTAAAACATACTTAAGCGAGGTTGATTCATAAATCAATGAAATATAATTCAAGAGAAAAGGTTCTCGTCTTGTGGCTATTAATAACAACATGGTCTCTACGGCACTGGCATGGCCATTCAGCCATCTGTTAAGTCCTACTAGGGCTGCAACTAACATTTATAATCAAAGGTGATTATTAAAATATCAGAAGAATTGCTGTTAGTTTTTTGCCAATCACCTAATTGATTAATTGAACAATCACTCTAAATGCAACTGTAGATTTTTCCCTCACCAAAAAATTCACCTGTATAGCTATAAATTGGTAACCAGTAGTGTGGCATCTGGAAATATACGGAGAAAACAAAATGCATGAGGGTTTTCTTTCATTTACAGAGATACACATTTAGAGATAGAGATACATATAAATGTGTTTTACTTCTGTAGGGAGAAGTTTAGGGAGGGGCGAATCAGAAAGAGACAGGATAACAAACAACAACAAATAGTTAAATGTCCTTCCAAGAAATGTAAAAGATGTGTCTTAAGAAAAAAAGGCCAATATTTCCATTTAACTGACAGAAGCCGTCTAGCAGCCACAGTTGTAAAAACTGGAGCAAAGCAGAATATCCACTTGGGGACGGGGCAGGCATGTCAGGTGAACTATATCTTGCAGAATGATAAACTGTCCCAGAAATAATTGCAATAAATAGTATTATTGTCAGTTTAAGACCAGTATGTGTCACTGATATAACAATAATTTAACAGCATAATGATGCAAGTACATTCTTTTAAGGAGCAATGAGCTTTAAGTTATGAAGAATATACGAACATTAGAAATTGAAAAAAGTCTTTTGACTTGGGAAAGCCCCCCTGCTTATTCTGGCATCACAAGAGAAGACTCAGATGTGTCTATCCAGGAGTTAAAATGCACTTGCCAACCACAAGTTGCTCACTGTCACAAGTTCAATCAGTCAGAAATATAATCATGTCATCATATACACAGGGATATTACTTTCACATTCTGAGCACACATGCATGACATACAGATGGACATGCATTCTATCTGTCATGTTAAAACATACAAGCCAATACATGGACTGATGAGCTGTTTGTCTGAGAGTAGAAATACACATCGAAATACAGCAGGGACAATGCTGCCAGCTGCTGCAAGTTTACTCTCTCTGCCATGTTGTATTGATATCAAAGCAGTTGTTTCCCAGTTGATTCTGCAGTGACACTTGATTCTGCAGTGACACTGGTAAAGAAGAGATCAGGACCCTAACTGTCTGTAACTCTGATTGTGTGTTTCAAACGTAAACATTACTAGGTCTGCAGATAACCAATAGATCACGATTGAGACAGCAGGACCTCAACACCACGGCTGTATTTACAAATCACTACTGAGAAGACTCTGATTCCAAATGACATCACCAGTGCAGCACCAACATCAAACATCCAAGGGATTCAGTTTTTGTATGGTGGTGACCAGATATAATATACAGTCTATTCTTTGCACTAGTTTGTGACTAAATTCAGATGAAATGTTTGCATTTTCTTCTCATTTGATGCAGTGGAATAGTTTTTTACTAGAATTCAATTTATTAAGAGATCAAACACTACTGATCAATTAGATGCTGATACTAGATCAATACTCCATGTATGCAGATAACAACGTCAAGGTGTAGGTATTGAAAAAGTCGGATCTGTGTACCTATAATTGCCAGGACTTGCAGATGGTTATACTTCAACTATAAGCCAGGTTCAATTTCTAAATAAAACCAAGGAGGGTGGCTGATACACATCACACATACGACAGCTTTCACACTAAATCCCTGGATAAGAATGAATAAGATAGTATAAACCTAAGGTTGATGTTGACAGAATTTTCAAGCCCAAGGTTTTTGAGACAATTTTCAGTCAGAAATCACGTATATGAACGGGATAAGTAACGTGAAAGTGTGTTAAAAGTTAAGCAAGCTAGCAGCTTTACCTCGTTATTTATAAGCATCTCGGCTCTGGGGTCCGTATGAGACAGTCTGGGGATTGGCTTGGTTGAGAAAGAATAATTTCGGAGCTGAGACTCATCCCAGCCCCTGTCCTGGATGCCCGAGAAAGCGTCGCTACATTCGCTGGCCGCCCGGTCAGCCTCCACAACGGTCGGCGCTGCCATGGTCGTCGACAAGCGCCGAATAGCTGCCGCCCTCCTCTTCACTTCGAAACAACCAAGCTCTCCCTCCAGATACTGCTCTGCTATGCTACAGTCAGCACCGGAGTTATTTTACAAGCTTTCCCATTCACAGTTATAAAAGGAAACCAGTGCAGCACTGTCCTGCACTCTCTCCGAGCCTGTTCTCATCTGTCTGAGTGTTTACACACCGGGTTGACACCGAGAAAACCAACGACACAAACTAAAACAGTCAAGGAGAAGCATTGAGAACTGTATGCTAAGAATGTCGGACAGCGACCCCTACCGGACTGGAACACCACATGTTGTAATGAATTTACTCTACCACTGGAGGGAGGCAAAGTTCCTGCTCTTCTTGTGGTCAACAGAAGCTGATCGACCAGCCCCTTGAATAATTGATACCTTGGAAGTCTAACGTCTTTAAAAGAGAGTACAGATAAAGTTTAACCATCTCATTGACTTTTGACGTGAACAATTAAATTTAACAATCAAAATTAAAATTGCTGTTATGAGGCAGCACTAACCATGACGGAGGGATTACCAGTTGTGGGAAGCGACAGGTAAATTTCCTCAAGTAAACGACTACATTGCAGCTAAACTACATCTGTACTTTTATTCCACCCTAGTTAATTTCAGAGGTTGATATTGAACTACAACTACATTTATTTGACACCTGCTTTGCAGTTTATTAGGCACACCAAGCTAAAGAGAAAATTAAAACTAATAGAATACGCAACATCCCTACTATGAACCATGTGTTCATAAATGTGCTTAAGTTGTTTTAGAGATGCATTTAACGTAATTTTGAATGATGTAATTTGTTGTTCTTTCAAACTGCATTTGCTTCTTTGTCCAATTCATTTACCTCGACCCACCCACAAACTACAGCATCCAAAAGGGTAAATAAATAAAAGCAATTTCGAAATATGTAACGAATTTCAGAAGTTGTATAAAACAATAATATATATTGTGTACAGCACAAATAAAAGAAAATTAAAAAAAAAATCCTCCCTGCTTCTTTCTCTGTATGAGGAGATGTGGTAATGAAAAGCTGAGCAAACACTTTTGAAATCCAGAGCCAATATTTAACCATGGCCATCATAGCATCAGCTTACTGTATTGATCAGCGGGTGATCACTCTTCATGAGAGAGTCGTGCACACTGTACCTTGCTCAGTGGACTGATCGGCTGATTGAGCCTTACTCTGGTTCATTAACATCACCCCGGTGTTGAACTCCATGGAGTGCCCATTATCAAACACTTTAAGAACAGTTAATCGTGGTTCTGACAAGTTGTCACAAAAATGACTAACAATGATCAAATGTACAAATAGATTTCCTGATGCTTTTGCAAAAGCTGGATTTCAACTGAGTCAGGCTTTTCTGAGCAGGTTTCCACCCCAGGGACCATACTTTGGGCTCCCTGGTGGGTTCCCATGCTCTGTGTTTCCTGTGTAGATCAGGGAGATGAGCTGATCCCTCTGATGCTCCCCATTCTTTGCGGATACCCTCGGCCACCCTGGTGAGCCCCTAGAAGCTTGTATCTCAATCCTGCTGATAGCAACAAACACATACACTGCTGCTGTCCTCTCCACAACAGATGCTGCTCTTTTTTTTTAACTACAGGAGCTCCGTATCGTGAGAGCACAGGATGGACTATAACAAAGAGATCAGACAGGTATTAAAGGGCACGCATAAGTCATCAGAAGCAAATTCCACAGATTTTTGTTAACCGCTTTATTAGTGCAGGACGGACGTCCCACTCATCTGTCCTCATCTGTGTTGGCTTTCTCTCACATTCATATTGACCCTCGCCCCTGTAGGTGTTGTAGGTCCAGAACCCCTAAGCCCTAAATCCTATTAGTCAGGGATTCTCTGAAGCATTACAAGTAGTTTTTTCCATTTTTCACTGATTGCCTTATCACTCGCTGCCTAAGACAAATCCACCACCTTCTTGCTTGTATCATTTGTGTCAAAGCAGAATGTTGTATCACCAAGAAAACAGGTTTTACCTTGAACCAAATCCATCACTGGAATTGGCTTTTTTCTGATGCCAGTATAGCATGATAACTGTATACATAATGTTTGCACATCGCTATCAATAATCGTTCTGCAGAAGTTGAGCTCTGCAGAGCTCTGTGAGAAAGTATCTGCTTTAGACCCCACACTTCCTCTGCGCTGTCGTCTCTCTCTCCGCCACCTTGAGCCAAATGTGTTATCGCAAATTGGAGGTGGCACGGCCGGCCCGGGAGATGGAAGTTCACACCCCGTGGTCGGAGGTCGTGTCACTCTCTGGGTGGGGGAAAATGGTTGTGTGTCTGAGTCATGATCAACTTAATTCGAGGCTTCCCACGCCGTCATTAAAGTGGGCATCATTCAGATTGCATCCTTTCCATTTTTTAAGTGCGTTGTGGTTCGTTTGAGGGAGAAAACACACCAGAGTGGACTTAAGAAAGCAGGTGGAAAAACACCAGACGCTTTCATCTCTGCTGCTGATGTGTTGATCTTGATGGAAGAAGCACATGTGTGTCAAACTGATGATCTGAAGGGGCTTTCTTAAGGCGAACCCAAAAATATGTGTTCCAAATCGAAAGGAAATCGCAGAGCTTCCACAGGACAAAAAATGTTAGTAAAGGTATGTGACTTGGCTTGATGGTGTGAGGGTTCTGCTGCCCCCCGCAGGGGTCACCAGAGGAGGGAGGAGTTTTGATTATGATCATTATTTGTTAAATAAGATGTCAACAAGGTGTTTCCTTGACACTTTATTGAGTAAAAGGAGGAAGGTGCAGAAATGAACGCCCCCTCCTCAATGGGACCTCTAATCTCCTCTTTCATGCCCCATCTCGTCTGAAGGGCTTCAGCTTCGGCTGCCATGTGCTGGTCCGCCTGGGCCTGGCACCTCGTACTCGCAGGTGGGGTTTGTATCCTGGCAAGCATGTGTTTATAAAACCCACTTGTTTTGGCACAATACTTGAACTAACTTCTTTTGAGCGAACAGTGTGAATCTGTGCAAAGCCTTTTCCCAAAGTCCTTTAGAAGGCGACGGTCCATTGAGAGCGCAGAAGAAGGGATTACCTTCCTCGACAGTGGTGCATTTCCGAGAGAGCTGATTAGCTCTGCATTCATTGTTAAATCGAGCAAAGGAAGGCCCTAGAGGAGTGAAAGGATCCAAATAGGTGGGCCCAGAAATAAAACAGCCGCAGGAAGCCTTGCACAGGCAACCCAAAGTTTTCCCAACATTTCTTTCCCCCCATTCCTAAGGAGGTGCGGCGTGAAAAAGGAGATTAGCATACACAATTAGAGGCAGGATGATTTTTAAGGGCAGCTTGCCTCATGCCCTCCACCCCCAGGCCCTACTCTGTCTGGACAAAGTTAATTAAACTAGTATTAAACAGTAAAGAAACTTCCAAGTGCTTTGGGAGTAAGGGGGCTTTTTGAGGATTACCATGATGAGGGAGAGGACGGGAGGTATTTGTTGAGGCGAAATTGAGAAAGGCGTGTTGGTGTACGAGCTTTTTTATATTCTTATTGCTTTGCCCCGGAGTATCCTAACCCCGGTGTGAACAATGTGAAGAGGAGGGTTGTGTTTACTGTCCCAAAGAATACGCTGGGGAAGGATAACGAATGATATTAAGAAGGATTTATTATTCTTTCATTACATTTGAATAGAAAACATACCACAAAAGGCTACTAACAATAAAACAAAAAAAACAGGAAATGCTGTGCAATAAATTAACAATGTACAGTACAAAGTGCTTCATTTTATATACAATTAAATACATGACGAGGGCAGCGAGGGGTCAGGGTGAGCCGGAGGACGGGAGAGCAGACGGGGCCCGAAGATGTCAAGGTGTGTCTTTGTGAAATAGATTGAAAGCTTTTGCGGTTGATTTGGAGACGACTGATTATTAGAATTCATTGACATGATTTATCAAGATCTTGAAAATTAAAAGTGTTGTAGATTTTAGTTGTTTTTTTTTGTTTGTATGAAATAAATAAATCATGTGGAGAAGAAATATTATGGAAAACTTGACGGGCGACTTCTTACAAAGGTTGTAAAAAGAAATGTATAAAAATATATCTTAAAAAACAAAGTGGTACAACTATGATGACAGCAGGGGAGGAGTGATGAAGATGCTCAGTGCTTCTTCCTCAGTCTGAGGCTCTTGCGGCGGCTGCCGGCGCTCTCATTCCTTCCCCTCTGACCTCCTTTCTTTACACAGAAGTACTTGGTCACTGTCTTCCTGCACTGTTCGCACTTCACCGCGCAGCACCAGTGGAATTTACAATTACAGCTCGACACCGTCTCAGCTTTGCGCTCTTGCACCGCCAGCCCGCACTCTCCGCAGAGCCTCTTGCAACTGCGTTTCTCCCATTTGCTCAAGTTCTTGCCCTTCTTGAGGCACTCGCGGCCCTCTGTGCCCGGCAGGCCCAGAGTGCGGTTTTCTAAGCAGTAATCTGGGGAGTCCTCGAGGTGGACGAGCTCCTTTCGGGAGATTGAGCTGAAGGTCTCAGCGATGGCCCCTCGACTCGCTGCGCTGTTCCCGGCTCCACGGAGGAGATCCACCTTCAGAGCCCTGTGGTACTTCTCCTTCAAGTAGTTCCCCACTTCCCTGAACTCTGGCAGCTGCAGCCAGCAGGTTTGAGTGGTGCAGCTTCCTGACACGCCGTGACATTTGCATGTCCTCTGCATGGTCCCCTTCACAGCCTGGAGGGAGGACAAACAAAACAGGGGCCGTTTATTAAGATCTATTTAAAGTTGTGTTTTCTTCAAAGCTGCAAAGGGAAACTGAGTAAGTAAAGAAATATGTTCTATGAGTGTGTGTGTGCACACACGGATGCTACATATACACACCCAGGTATACAAATGTGTGCAGAGGATGTTTATTGTCTCTTGATTGATGTGTTGTCAAATTAACTCATTGTATTCTCAAGAACGTCTTGAGAAGTAAGAAAAAAAAAGGGGTGAATACAGTGAAAGGACCATTTTTTTTGTTGCCCTCAGTGTTTCCTGACTTTACCCAACACAAAACACCTGTCAGTTGAAAAGGGACGTTTTTCTTTTTGTGCGGAGAAGATGAACTTGCGGTCGAGACGAGGCTGAATCAAAGTTTCACATCGAGTCCCATTGTCCCCCCCGAGGAGCAATAGGAGTATTTATTTAGCATGTTCATTATCATCATGTTTTCTAGTGTGGGAGGACCCGATGGAGAGTCCCATTGAGGGGAGAAATGAAAAAGGAGTTTTTCTCTCTTTCTATTCCCATTTTTTTCTGTTACAATGATGCTCCAGGTGCCATGGGGATCCTAGGGCCCAACAGGGGGGAGCAAAGGCACCATAAACAAAGAGCACTTCAGCTGCACGCCTGTGGTCCCCTCAGACTCCCTCGGGGCCAAACAAAGACCAACATAAATGTGGGATCCTTATTGCAAGAATAAAACTAAACACTTATTTTAAAAAGCAGCATAATGCAGAGTGTCTGGCTCCCCTGGATCTCTAATTAAGCTTGCACCAGTGATCCTGAGATTCTTGAGTTGAGGCATTGTCATAAGGGACATTCAGCACTGGTAAATAGGCCCTTCTGGTACACCGAACACACTGTTATTATTGGGGACGAGTGGCACCTCACTTATAGCGATGTGAAAGGGATGCTTGGGTGGCACACTCAGTGTTATTCTGACCAGGGTAAAATTATTCAAAAGGTGCTTTACTTGGTGCAATCAGTTGGAGGGCCGGGAGATTTCCAAAATATCAACCGGCCCCCCTCCCGTTTCTAGAGGCCACCTCCTCTCCGATACCACAAGTACATACCTTATTTTTTCAGGCCTAAGAAAAAACAAGTAGTCTGAAGTTACGACAGCATCCTGTAGTTTCACACCATCAGTGATTTCAGTGCAACCAGCTGTACCTTCCGTCCAGCCTCGTTATTATGGAGATTCATGGCCGCCCGTGCATCCTGACCCGTCTCCAAGGCATCGACGAACTGTTTAGCAATCGCTTCACCGAAGCCAACATTGTCGCTGCAGCCGCCCCAGAGCCATCCATGACCACCTAGGATGTAAAAGAAATGAAGTGTACTCTGCTGTTTGATTGCAATTCTGTCGTTATTTTATTTAAGGTGGGTGCATTTCTTGTACCTCGCTGTCCGTTCCTGCTATCATCACAGCCACAGTTGTCAAAGTCTCCAAGACTGCAGTTCCTGGTCAGAGTGTACATGACCCCGGCAGAGCTGATGGCGTGGACGAACGCTGTCTCCCGATTGGCTGGTGACAGAGAGGCTCACACAGATTACAAACAGGCTGCCATAAACTGATGATGCTGTCATATAATTATTAATATATTATTATACAAACTCCTGGAGTGGATACCAGTGAACTCAAGTGCACATCAACATTGGGATACTGGGACCATTAAAGCAGTCTGAATGAAGCTGGTTTGGAAGTGCCAAATGCATTTGTCTCTTTTTCTATGAAGCAGTTGTGATGCTGTGAATGGGATTAGTGTGTTTGTTTAGGCTCCAGCGACTGTGGTGACTGTAACGATCCCAAAAGGACGATTCATGTCCCGTCTAATCATTTCAATTTCACAAAAAGGGGAAACGACCCTCCTCCGAAGCAAATCACGACAGGTTTGAATCATTTTGAGCATGTTTGATTCTACACCGATTATTTCTCCATTATATCCGTCTCATTGCAGATATAAAGGTGCGTGCGTGTGGACTCACCGCTGCGCAGGCTGCTGTGTGTGGACAGCTGCAGAGCTCTCTCGGGGCAGTTCCAGCGGTCCCATGCAAACTGGTATTTGCACTCCTCGATGCCACTCTGAGCTCCTGCTGCCACACTGCTGGAATAGATCAGGTACGCCTGCAGAATCAGAGGAAAATGTCAAACTCATGACATAATACGCAGGCAGCCCACATTCTGCAGCAATAGAATATAAGAAGGTGAAATTAAGCATCTGAGGTCAGCTGAGGTCACCTGAATAATCATCAGAGCAACTCTGGCTATATTACACAGATTGGAAGTTCATAGAGTCAAATATATAACAGAAGACTGGGACCATTCATGGGAACCTGGTGGTGTCAAATGATCAAAGCACGTCTTATTCCTTGTGATTTTCCTGACCAACGACTCGACTTCGACTATTTTTGAAGTTTTAAGATGTACCAGTCTTGCCACCTGCCGACTCAGCGATTTCAAAGTGGATTACTTTTTTTGCTTTAATGTTTCTGAGATGTTTATAGTGTCTGTTTGATTACAGTAACAATATGAAATGACCCACACTGAGCTGATCTTTTTAAATTTTGTTAATGCGACGTATCCGGAGGCTCTTTTAACCCGGTCCGCTCTCCCCTCGGCCGCTTGTTCAGACTGTGTGAACGATCATATAACTAATATGTCTCAAGTGGCCTTTGGTGAGATGGAGTGCCACCTCTTTCACAGGGGTCTGGCTCACTAATGATGACCACCCACTACAGCCATGCCTGCCCTTCGCCTGTCCTGCCTCTTAACACATTCACCCTCGGACAAACGGAGCCCCTGAATAAGGTCAAGTGTACGGAGGGAGGAACGGAAATCAGGAACGATGAAGGACATCACTGATATATCATTAATGCCAGACAGGTAGCAGAGCTTGCACACCACAAGGACATCGAGCCGGGAGTGAACACACTGAAGAAAAAAAAGGTTTTCTCTCAACCTCTCTCTTTTTGGGAAAAGGACGGAGAGAAAAGATCAAAAGAATGTTGGCTTACCTTGGGTCCAGTCATCAAGAAATTATTCACTGACCTGGAAAAGGAGACAGCTTATTCACTCAAGGAAGCTCAGTGTCCATAACAAATTCTTCCGCTAACATCCCTCATTAGTGCACTTTGTAACATGTTAAAGCACGACACCAAACCAACGCTGACGATTTCATTAAAATGGAAGAAACAGCAGTAAAACCAGTCAGGCAAAACTTTCATTTTAACAACACGGGAGACAATTTATAATAGTTAAGAATAGTTCAACCAACGGTCAACAATCCATGAAAATACAGATGATGCATCAAGTTTTTAGGTTCCTTCATACACCACGTATAAAGACTTGAATTATTAATAAATGCTTAATAACATTTTTTGTTAAACATTAGTTACAAGGCATTAATAGGAACAAGTTTTGGTCAGCTAGGTTGTAAGAAATCTGATAGCACAGATTTAAGGAGGTAATCCATTTATAAATGCTAATGAGTCTCAAACTTTTTTATGAGCCATCGAGCCAGCTACTATAACGATTAGTCGATTCCATATGATAATCCATGAAAACTGAAGTTTGTGGTTTGTTTAATTTGTTGCTAAAGGGATTTTTATCCATCTGCAGTTCATTTCTATAATAAAGGTGCTGGCCTCCACAACCTGGCGGGTCCAATTCCTCCCAAGGTTTGCCCGCCTATTATTTACTCCAGGTTCTACATGTTAAGCGTGCAAAGTATCACTCCAGCACTCTGGTATTCTATCTTTAATTTCATGTGTGAGTGTACCAAGGTTTCAGTCGACAGACCTTCAGCTTTCATACATCATGGCAGCTCAAAAGTTCTTCTTAATTATCTCTTACGGCTGATGGATAAAACATTAGTAAATTATTCATCAGTTACCAGTTGGAAACTTCTATTGAAGTTGCTGAACTTACTTGTGAAATGCTGTAAAAAGAAATTATAATCTAAGTTATTTTCTAATTAGGTGATTTCATCGGCCATGTTTTGCCCGTTGAATATTTAAAGGAACAATGCATGTGAGAAAATTACTTGTAAAAATTGAAAATAAATTTATTTGAGCACTCATGGAATGTTGGAGTGTTTGGAGGTGGAATTAAACACAGGTAAAGTTTTGTTCTTTAATAATGATAATAAAAAACTTACCAGCAGTGGCACAACCTCATGTGAGCCAGGAGAATGGAAATGCAATAGAAAACCTCCAAATGCATGAACATCCTGACAGGTGAGGGGGGTGACGGTCACTCAGAGCCCGTCCGAAGCCTGCAGACAGTGAAGCGGTGCAGAGGAAACTGAGCTACCAGCACATGCAACTTCACCAGGGCATCCAAGATTCAAGTAGGGGGCTCTGAAATGGAGCTGCTCTCGCCCCAACAAGAGATTATCTGCTTAATTAAAGATTTTCCCCTTTCTTACTCTCTGGGCCAATCAGAGGTTTTGCACCAAGAGGAGACTGCAATGATCAAAAGGGCACCCTGGGCCTTCAGGGCCGGGCAACGGTGGCTTCCCTTCCTCCATTCAAGAGCAAAGGAAGATCTGTTTAATCCCATAGGAGAAGTGTAACACTGATCCCTTGAGTTTCTGGCAAGAAAAAAAAAGTTTATTTAAGCTATCTAACTTGTATCTGATTGTCAAGGATTAGTGGGAGATTGGGACGAATTGTTTGATAAGACTACAGAATATGGGGCCCTCAGTGTTTGTTCTGGAGGAAGTAATTCCTGGCTGAACAAAGGTGTGATTGAATCAATGTTTATCACCCTGAAACACCGGGACTATTACTCAGGCCCAAGAAAAGCCTCGGAAGTGTCATTTGACCATTTCATGTCAGATGGGGTCAAAAACCGACCTAAATAAATCACAAAAGCGGTGAATAATATCAGATTTATTATTCCTGCAAAGGGATTAAGTGCTTGGTTATCGGGGATATCGTCTCCAGTATTAATGTGTTATCATTGCAGACACCTGCATAATAAAAAAAATACTTAACTTTCTATTTAACACAAAGCCAACCGGTCTCTGCTGCTTTTGACGAGATTAGGTTAAAACAACTTAAAGAGCATATTTGCTTTTATAGTTTGGTTTATTAGAAAGTACAAGAGTCAACTTTTTAATGAATCAACTGTTTTTAAAACGAGATCACTATTTGTGTAACGTTTTGTCACTTCATATGTATTTTTGTTTGGGTGCCCCTGGAGAGTTTAAAAGATAGTTCCCAGAGTGTTGATCCCCCTGCAGATAAGACCGAAGGATTTACCATTGATCAGCTGTGCGACATTTGCATCGCTAATCCAGACGGTCCCTACCGACCGCTGGATGAAGGGCTGGTCCCCAACAACCCCGTCTGACCTGTAGGTCCCTTTGGCGCATGCAGTCCTTTAACAATCTACTTGTGTGCAAATTAGGATTAGAGAGAAGGTGATTTGGAGTTCGAATTTTTGAGGGATGTTTTTGGATTAGGATTTAAAGGAGGGATGACGAGTCAGATGAGACAAAGACAGGATTCATCCTGTTGTTTAACTTTTTTTGAATGAGCTCTAGAAGGGTCCCACCGAAATAAATTATATCTATTGCAATAATGAATTTACCGAATGTAAAAGATAAGCTAACATGTCACGTGTGCTGATAGTTTGCAGAAAATTAAAAGCCTGAATGATGCGTGGGTCATGATGAAATGGAAATGATGGGAAGAAATTCAGATTTAAATTATTCTAAACTTTCAATTCCCATGCAAAAACGGCCATCACAGTTATCATGTCCTGTCCATGCCCGGAACTATTTGCCTGAGCACACTGAAGTGTTTCACCAGGCACCGAAGAGGCTGCCAGCAGACAGTCAGCAGTCATCTGACCAGCCTGATGTCACTTACTGGTCAACACGGATCAGACCACTTTCAGTCCATCCAGATCGGACTCATACGGCCGAGGCACTTTGTTAAAGGCTGGAGGACCACGTGGAACAAACATCTAGTGCTTTTGCGCTATGGGAGGATGAGCTGTTTATCTGCCGCGCCACTTTTCTCCACCAGAGGGCGCAAGTGCACATATCATTTCTATGTTTGCCAACCTAACCACAATAAAGACATTATTTTTGCTGGGCAACCTCTGAGCAGACAGATCTCACATCCTGAGAGCTATTCAGGTGTTTTAAATGCCCTTGAAAAAAACTAGGTTAAAGTTGAAATTCAATTGGTGTTTTACCAGCCTGCTGCTCCCATTAGTACCAGCGATGGCACATTGAAAACATTATCTACCTGTGGGACTGCACAAACAATATCTGCAGGTATTTTAAATATGCATAGTGCGATGGTTGTACAACATTGTTAGATGTGTTCGAGACAAGTAAGCCAAGCATGACGAGTAGAGATCCCTGTCAGGAGGCGTGCAGACACGAGACAAGCCCTTCTATTAGCAAGTACAAGATGTCCATTGATTCCCGAGGAGCATGAAGACAAAAACACTCTGATATATTTGTTCTCAGCAATTAAAATCATATAAGTTGCCCTCTTATTCCCATCACATGATTTCTTAAAATACGCCTTTACTGCATAGTTGGTTAAAGTGGTTTGCTGTGTAATGTATCAAGTTAAATTATAACCTTCACATTCCAGCACTACTTTTGACTGAAACCCAAGTTTTATTCCTCAGACCTCACGTCTTCAGAACACTCTTTTACATTTGATTCTTCACGGCATATTTCATATCATTCCAATAACAGTATTGCATTATTAGTATCAGTAAAGGTTGTTATTGTTGTATCCATAAGCCACTAATAAAGATACAGAAATGGTATGGTCATATTTTTTAATCAGCGCACGAATAACGGTCAGTATTCCAACAAAAACAACAGAACATACTTTGCCACAAGTAGAAAAGTTGGTTTATTTACGGTACATATGTTGGGCAAAACCATTCTTTGAAAACATGTGCCATTTTTTAAGGCATTCCAACTTCAGGAAGTTAACACTGTAAAAAATGTTGTACTGTAAAAGAGGAAGTGTGACAAATACGTCCCGTTTTTGGAGCACTAATTTGGCTATTGTAAAAGTAAAATCATAAGAACTAGGGATGCATCGGTGTTTGAAACTCTGGGCCGATACTGATATCAGAAATGAGAATTTGGCCTATACACTGTTTTTTTGTGTTTGTTTATTTTGTGTTATTCATGCCACTGTCATGTTGGGGATATCTTCATCATGAGAAAAATAACTGAAAGTTGTTCAACTTTCATCATTTATAAATCATAATTTATGGGAAAACCTTTAATATATCTCCCGGGCCACTGACATCGGTGAATGTGTTCTTATTCGCAGTTAGGCAGAAGGCGGTAAACGATGTGAATATCAGCCGATAGATATAACAAATAAATCGGTGCATCCCTAATAATAACCTTTTTTTAACTTTTTTCATGATCCCCCACCTTTTTTATTACAAACAGGGTGCTGTCAAGAGTTCTTTTCAAACACTCCCAACACACCCTGGATTATAAAGAAATTTAATAGAATATATTTTTATAACTCGCACTTTAAATTTGATATCCAGTGTGTAACTGAAAAGTAGATATTATTACCCTTATAAGGCATTTGGGCAACGGTCCTGGCATATGTTTCAATAATATCCGACAGCACAAAAACTTAATGCACACCTGCCTCATTGACCTGATCTGAGGGAGCGGGAGACTTTGTAGCTGGATTTATTTGAACTGAATTGAAATAAAAGCAGCGACTCCCTCTTTACAGATTACGAGTGAGAAGTTTGTTCCTGTGCTTGTGCAGAAGTGTCTTCATGAACAGGCTGGATAATGGAGTCACTGTTCAACCAGAGGTATACATTGTGTTTCATTAAGAGCCCCTTGGACAAGAGACAGTCCATTTGAAAGGATCCCGAGATATTAGGAATTTGAACTGCATTCAAACTAATTTGATTTCACCCAGCTTTGCTCTGATATAATCAACGGGAGCAATTCAATAGTGGGACCTTGAACACAGCAGCTTATGGTTTAGTTAGACTTACCAAAAAATCAAGCAAACTTTAGCTCAAGCAAAGCTGAACAAATATCGGGATTAAACTCCACTCCCTGTGGAGTGAAACTAAGCACGAAGAGACAGAATTTAAAACCAAGAGACCCTAAAATCAAACAAGACACAATTACACATTGCCTGTGCAGAAATCTCGCTGTTAAGGACTTCAATTAAGCTTCCAAACTACCATTAATAAATAGCACATGAATAAATAAAAGATGAATTATTCTGTAATCAGAGCTTTGACACAGCACACACAGACTTGTTTGGTTGTCTTACTGCAGCCAAAAGAGACTTTAATCACAATTAGCCTTTCTCCTCAAGTCTGTTTGACATTATGGTGAAAAAGCTGTGCTCGCACATGTAACCAAGTTTCTGGCTCGGCGACTGGACTCTTTAAAGCCAATATTAGTCTCTAAAAAGAGGTTTAACTTAATAATCAGAAGCATGATAACCACCACTTCACAACTACTGTCTCACCGAAATGCTGCTATCACTGCTGCTACTCTCTGTTTTGGTTTGACATGTCGGCGTCCATTACAGAGTTTTCCGTTGGTGTTACTCAGCCACTTTTAGTGCTGCCGTCCCCTGTTCGCTGCTTGCGTGCAAATATCAGCTCCTTTGATACGCTCTTACAGTCCGTGGCCAAACCCAGGAAGCACATGAGGTCTATGAAGGCAGTGGTGAGATTGAGCCGGCAGCCGAACTCGCTGGTGGCGTAGTCGAAGGGGAATGTGTGGTGGTAGTTGTGGAAGCCTTCGCCTGAAAACCAACAAAGACAGGATGAGTGTTTGTGCTAATGTCAACAACTGACAGGCATGCAGGTATGCACAACTGCACAGCGCTTCATGATGAGGCTGATAACAGTCACGAGGTAAATACATGACGTGCACGTACTTCACACACATCTCAGGATTGTGGCAGCTTCTGAAAACAGGAGACTGCTAATTTGACTTTGAGGTTAAGTGGTCATTTTATTTCCGGATTATAAATTCTTTAAGTCCCTCTATGGTGTTGGAGAAAAATAAGAAGTGCTACATGAGTCTTCAATCACTGTTACTGTAGCGGGAACAGCGCAGGTTTGTCCTAAATGACTACTCATCTTGTTGATACTGCTGGTGAAGTTAGACTGATCTTGGATGGATGAAAGGATTATATATATATTCTGGGCTTTTGGAGCAGTTTATTTCCAGGTTGCAACAATGAACCCTAATGCATTCTGGGACCGGGTGCACCAACAGGGCTTCAGCTTGGTCTGAAGCTAAGTATCTTTAGGTTAGGCTCTATCTGACCTTCATGTGCAGGCTTAAGCTTTCTTCTCGCCTTAAATCTAGTCAGGAGCCGGCATAATATCTGGGGAGTTACTGCTCTCATTGCCGACATTGATGTGAACCTCATCCATCTCTCCTCAAGCAGCTGATCAATTGCCACTTTCTACAGGATCAAACTAGTAAGAGAAGGGTAATCCTCCCCAAATAACAACAATACAACAACGAGGAGGAGGAGCGATGGTTTGATCGATCTTTGGACCTACTTGATCAAGAAGGCTTTCCACTTATTCGTTTTGTGAACAAAAGCTGGTCTAGATCTAAACAATTATTTATTGCATTATTTCCCTCTTAGTACACTGCTTATTAGTTATTACGTGCTGCTTGTCATTAAGACAAGGTTTAAGTTTAGTTGGTGCAACTGATGGTCTAAACAAATACTGATGTTGCAGTTGGGACCTGCCTTGGTGAAGACCAGTGGGTGGAACCCGCCTCAGTAAAAGGCTTTGAATTCCAGAAGCTTTAGCACTCACTACTTCTCAGTTTACCATCGGCTCTACTCGTCCCGCCCACTGATACAGAAACCTTCCTCTTTACTGACTGCAGTTAAAATCTACAGTAAAGTTCTCTTCATCCTTTGGGACAGCACTACTTTTTGACTCCGTCTTTGGTGACAAAGGGCAGAGTAAAACAGGATGGTGAGCGTCTGCAGACACTCTTTATCTAAGCTTGCAAACGGACTAAATGTAAAGTTGTTTTTCGCAGCTCCAAAATGGGTGACTGCATGTTTCCACTGAAAGCAGCACACTGGAGAATTTCTGCGGTCTTGCTGCCAACAATGCTAAGTGCTGTGTGCAGGATCACACCCCCTCGCTGTCAGACTTCACAAACTGAAACAATGACACAGAAACATCAGTGACTAACTACAATAAAAATAAAGGGGATGAACATACAAAGCTGACTAGCTCTCAGTTTCAAACGCTAAAACTGGCACAACCTGTAAACAATAATCAGGCAAGGGATGAGAGAACTGTTCCACTACGGATGCCAAACAGAATCTGCTTTGACAGAACCCCACTACGGTTGACTTGATCATTCAGGCACAAGAAGATACAAAGTAACATGCCGTGTGTTTACCTATAGCGCTGAAAGCTACCAGCGGGTTCTCCCTCGGGTTGATGGTGTGGTCATAAGGCCTGTTGCCCCACATGTGTGCAGCGCTGTTGACCAGCCAGGTGGAGTTGAGCACAAGTGTGTATCTAAAGAGTCCAGGGAGGAAGTATCCCACGAGCAAAGATTCACCCCAGAAGTACCAGGGCACCAGCATGGGCACCAAGAAGCAGAAGATGACCACGGAGAGCTTGTAGTGCCTGAAACGATAGAAGAAAACAATATAAATCTCAGGGCAAAATCCCTATATGGACCAAAAAGTGTCATCGTGTGACACAACGCTCTGGTTAAAAGTCATCAGTCTTCCCTGTGTGCAGCAGTATAAGTCTCGACCAGTCGGTGGGCTCTGCGTGACCCGAGGAGCGAAAACAGTAGGTCAATCAGTGCAGTGTTATCATGGCCACTGTGACCGCGACTGCAGTACTCTGTTGAACTTACTTCCCCGTCACCGATGAGACAGAGCGTGCAAACACACGTGTATGTTACTATTCTGCATTAGCTATATAGTCAATGTCAATATTAAGTGCTGACGCAGACAGTAGTGAGACGTTTTTATTGCTTTGGGAAATGAAGGAGTAGAGGTTGGTGTCATGGACGGGAGTATGTGTTGGTGTCATGCTCCTATTATTCAAACATGATCAGGACCTTTCACTCAGATTGAGGTATTAAACAAAAAGGGAAATCCAAGTGAAAGCTGCTGTCATCAGGGTAGAAACAGTCGGTCTTATACATTGAAGATACAGTGAATATCATGTGTGATGTTTTCAATAACAGTGTCCCATCATATTCCAAGTGGCATTTTATTTCCTCCAAAAAAAAAAAGCTAAATCTTGATTGTCGCCCAGGAGAGGAAAACAATGATGGAGGTGAAAGGACATATGAATACAGTACGTGTCTGTAAACAGCAGCCCGAGTCATGTCACTGAATAACTACTAGAGACGTGGATACACAAGGATGAATGCAGAAATGGTTCAACAACACTGGAGAAGGTTGTTTTAATTATTAATCATTGCAATGATTATTGAATTACATGTCGGGGAAATTTCCTTTCAATAAAGACACACCTGATGCTATTTAAAGAAAGATTGTTGACATTTGAGCGCTGGCAAACAAACCCATCCCTCCCTTCAGCTCCGTCCCCTCAAATGTATGGATGAACATTGACAAGGCAAAAGAGAAATATGCAGGTAATCTGCTACCGGAGTTTAAGTTAGCTTCAATACATGGAAGCAGTTCCAGTACTAGGAGCCTACAGATGACATGGTTTCTTGTAAGTACTGTAGGGAGGGTGACATTAGCCTGTCAATATTTAGACAAGAGTTGAAGCCAAATATCTAAACCAGCTTCTTAGCCAAAGAGTAGCTTAGACTATGCAAAGTCCTTCCAGGCATGTCTCGCTACTTTTGGCTTCGAATTGCTAACTGCACCTTTAACCCTCGGTTAAATTACTTTGAGAGCATCTGTTCGATCCGAAACTATAAACTCCTGTCAGAGAGAAAAACATGGCAGGAAGAAAAACTCTTACCGTCTTTGAAACATGACCACTTTATCTGCCTTCAGGTCTGTTAGCTCCAGCTTCTTTCCCTTTTCGATGACGTCAGGATGCTTGCGGACCAGCAGCCAACCGATGTGGGAGAAGAAGAACCCCCGCTTGGCATTGTGGGGGTCTGCGTCTGTCTCAGAGTACTTGTGGTGGACGCGATGGTCCCTCGCCCACTCGTATATGTCATTCTGTACACAGAGATAAAGAGGATTACATGTTGACCCCGTGCTATGGATCTATGTGTGAGATTCAGATAACCTGATCAGGGATCAGGTGCTAAACAATAAATGTATATCACTCATATTACATCATTTTACTGTCCAATTTCCCCATTGTAAAGCCGTGTGAAGCTTAAGATAAGGAAGCGACGAGGTTTTACCTGAAAGGCCATAGAGTTGGCTATCGCGAGGAAGACTCGCAGGGGAGAAGAAGCCTTGTAGGATTTGTGGCTCCACAATCTGTGTGCACCGGCAGTCACACCGAGCGCACTGATGAGGAAGCACACCATAGCTGCGAGAAAATGAGGTGAAAAGGACAGAGGTTTTTAAGGGAAACTGTCACTGCAACACCGAGATTACTTTTACACCCGTGAGAGCTGAGCCACCATCTTTCCATTACACCCTGTTATGAGCAGGTCATCCATGTGGGGCGATGGGACAGTGGGAGCCGGCAGGTCTGCCAGTTGTTCTAAAAAATGTTTCTCCATGTGAAGCCTAGACAAGGCTACCCAGGATTCGACACCCAGAGGGCTTCTGACTGGCAAACAACATTCTGTTGTGGTGCCACGCTGTTCACAATGGGATGTCTATGGGAATGGTGATTGTGCTTTGTCTTTCGCGGTGAAATAATATGCAGCTCAGCATTGCAAAGAGAGGGGAAACTTTTTGCAGTGCCAGAGTGAAAACAAAGTTCAGACTGTCCAAGAGGCTGAGTCATGCCTCATTAATCTGCATATATAGGGTATAAATTGTGATTATTCCATAAACAGTTTGGTTACTTGTTCAGACATTCACATGCTTCTAATTTAGAACATCCAACCGACTCCTATAAACAAGCCCGACCAGTTTACAATCAGCCACAAAGGGCCTAAAGTGTCTCATTCTACATGACAACCCGGCGCTGTGTGCACATGTACTGTAGTTTGCAATGATCCAACAAAATCAGCACATTCTGATCCCTGGCCTGCAGGGAGTGGCAGGAAGGGAGAGAAAAAAAAAAGTCAAGCCCACTACTGTATTTACAGTGAATACTTACACCAGGCGAGCGTTAACGGCGACGCGGAAGGGATGACGACCAGTCCGTAAAGCGCACCGGTGTGTAAGACCGTCATAAGGATGATATTTCTCCACACCAGCATCCTCGGCGGCTTGGGGCCCTCTTTCTCCTTATACGTGTCGTCAAAAACATCCTCCCGCGTCGACGTCTCTGCCATGGCAGCCCCGTTCTGCTGCCTGCCGGTGTGGTGATGGTTCGCGGTGTCGGTCATGTCGCTGTAACGGCAGTGCGCAGCAAAAAAATAGAGATGTCGCTCAGTCAACCGCTCGCAGCAGGATACAGACACACAGAGGAAGGTACGGTGGCTGGATGTGTACATGTGGCAGCAGAAATCAGCATCAAATTGCGTTTCGTGTAATGTGTTTTACCAGTTTGAGACGACTCACCGTGTTGTAATACTGCCTGGATCCGACTGCTGTGAGACGGAGCGATGAGAATGTAAAGATGCTGGTGGATCCTCGGTTACTGAAGACCGATTCTACTCTTCCTATTCCCTTTTAAAGCAATTGGTCAATGGAAAATTCATGCCTCCAGCTCTGAATATCCCATTGGCTGCTTGCTTATCTGATGTTGTTTACCTCGATTCGTTTCGTCGTCAGTGTTTGATCAGCAGGACTTTTTGTAACTTGTGTCCGGGGTTTATTCCCAGTCAAAGACGCATCTTTGGCCCGCCTTGTACAGGCAGCTGCAGACCAGACTATAAGTTGTTCATTGTTGCAGAGGAACTGTTATTCGTTGGCGCAGCTCCAGAATAAAAAAAATCCAGGGGCGCAACTTCAGACTGCAAATGGCCCCGGGGAACCCCAGTGGAACTGAGAGACACTTGAAAACATACTCTAAAAACATTTTAACTTGTATTAGAATATATTGTATCATTTAAATAAGTTAAGCATTAATTATTCTCAAAAATAAAATGTTGTCATAATGAGATAATATAAGATAAGATAAGATAGATAAGATAAGATGAACCTAGACGTCACTACAATAAAGGCAGGGTGGTCACATGTCTGAGGTTTGTCTCGCTGATGTGTGTCATCGCACTTTGGACAAATATGCGCAGGTATGTTGTCCCTAATGGCAGCGAGAGTACTGCACCACCTGTAACATTATTTAACAGGAGACCAACTGATGGCTGTCGGACCAGCTGTGGCTCGTCTGGTGATTAGAGTTCACTTTCTGTCCATCTGAAATCAGCTAGTTTGTGAAAATGCAGTTTGCAGCGACTCATGTTGGACTGACTGAGTATTGAGCAACAGGTAAATATCTCACTTCAGAGCTATCATCCTCAACCAGTTTGCCCGCTGACCTGGCATCTGTCCGATGCCAGGTTTGCTGTGTTGCACAATACAAGAACAGGCGTTCAGGGTGCAGAGTTGGAATGAACCAGACTGAATCATCCTCCCTATTACATCAGTATCCAATAAAAATCAATTGGAATTTGTTCATTTCAGCTAAAACAAAGTACCCATATGTTGCTTTCGTAATCATGATTTTTTTTCTTATATGCAATAAAAGAAACACGTTTGGAAATGTTCAAAACTAAATATAAACTATGAATATTTAATATAAATAAATAAATAAATACTGCCTCTCTAAACTACTGTCAGAATAGAACCTTAAATAAATGCCAAACGATAATGTAACATTGAACATTACAAAATAATTAGCATTTGTACCTGGTGTCGCTGCTGTAAGGCAACAAGTTAGTTTAATATCAGTCAAACTTTGCATGGGCGTCAATCTTCACTGTGAAGTTCAGATGAAGTGGAATCGCTTCTGAAGCGGTAGTTTTTGATTGTTTTTTATTCCTGAATACACTGAAGTTTTTCGAAGACTGTTAACTGTCTTTTACTAAGCAAATGTACAAGGATCTGCTCTACTCGACATAGTTATTCAGATGCTTCCTCTGAAATGTGTGTCCTTTTATTAGAGAAGTGAGCTGAAAATAAAGGGAAGTCCAGGGGAAAAAACTGTTTCTAGACTTTTAATGACAATACACAAAAACACTGCAGAAACTAGTTACACAGCTCGTCATGTGTACCCAAACTTTTAGCGCATCGAGCCCCGCAGTTAGTTTGTCCTCACCACCCGAAGTGTGCATATGTCCAGGTGATGATTTACAGTTTAACACACCAGTCTAGCAAAGAGAACACATTGCTGCATTTGAGAGTTTGTGACCAATGTCATTCTGCTTCTCAAGAAATGAAAATGAAATCCACGCTTTGATCTTTGTGAAACTTAAAATTATTCAACCTGTCAAACAAAACAACCGAGTCAAACGAGCTTCCAACTCAGTCACGGGAATAAAAATGCTGGCATTGCTTGTTTCTGTCTGCAAACCTAAAATAATCTCTATCCATACATGTCATATCAATGTTTCTAGATATGTGCGACGACACAGCCTTTTTTACAATAGTGATGATTTATGATGTATCCCAGGTCCTTACCTGGGATACATCATAAATCTGTTTTGGGAGAACATCATGCGTGAGACTAGAGAAAGGGAATTTGAACCTCGGCCAATGTAGCAAAGTCCACAGTGTGTTGGACCCATCCATCGACCCCACAGGCCAGCAAATATGAACTTTCTCGCTATATATAGATATCTTTTCAAACCAGACTGATCCAGAATATACAGACAATCAGATGCCAACATCTTATTCTGGCACCTGGTTTGCAGCTTCATAATTAATCCCTTTGGTTTTCAAATTAAATTGTTGAAAATATTTTTTTTTTAAAACAGACAGTCATGCCATATAAGAAATACACCTCTCGATCTGATATGAATCATTCATCTGAAGAAAACCAGGTCAACTCATCTGCCACTTTGATTTCACACAGAAATTACAGTCTGTGTTAGTTATTGGCCCATAAAGCAATTTGCCGTGGCCTTTAGTCCGAAAGGCATGTCACTCTTTTCAAACATGCACAGACAGGGGATTGTGTAAGCTCTGATACATTTTAGAACGTGCTTGGTCTGATGCAGTTGTGGTCATGACATTACGTGGTTACATTTCCTAGAAGAATATAGACATACAACCACAGTAAAAGACAGAACAGGCAGATGACCCGATGACGCAGGTGATCACATCGAGAAAATAAGTTAAGTTAAAACTGTTAATATGTTGGAAATGGGATGGTGCATTTTCCCAATAACATTTTTTCTTAAACACCATTTCATGGGTCAATAAAACAAAAATGTGTTGTGGGAAATGATTCCTTTGAAAGTCTTTTGTACATTTTGACACAACAGAGGCAGAAAAGATTAAAATCTGCTTACTGATATACACCCATCACCCCTGACTGGCAATGGATGATGTGAGGGTACTTTCCCAGTCTCTCGATTGAACCTGGCAAAGCTTATGATTATGTGCGTGAACATCATCAAGCCATTGCTTCATGTGAGAGATAAAAAAACTTGCTATCTGAAAACGAAGGCCGCCTTGGTGCAATGTATCACCTCAGAATAAACGGTGGTAACCTCTCAGGAACTAACAAGCCCACTCAAACTGTATACTTATTATGTCATGACTGTCCTCAACTGGAACTGAAGGCATGAGCCAACATGGTAGGAACTAATAAAACTGAAACAGCACCATCTACTGCACAAATGCAGCTACTGCAGTATAAATAAAGGTCAGCAGTTGGGACACAATCATATGCCATATAAAGATATCCAATGTGATAGCTCTGCAGGAAATGATATCTTATAAAGGGCAGTTGCTGTCAAGATAAAGTCCTAAGAGATACTCGTTTTTTTTGGGAAGGCAATCTGAGGCCATTCTTCTTGTAGCGGATTCGACTTTGGACAGAAATTCCTATAATCTATTAATGTATACATGTCATACAATCAATAGTTCCAACTTTTCAAACGAGGACTTGCCACTCTTCTCCGTTTAATATAATTGTGGTCAAACATAATAACAAACTTGATGATGTCACTTTAAGTTTGAGAATCATTCACTTTGTTTCTGACACTATTGTTTCTGAGACTGAATGATTATTTGGAATATAACTGAAAGCTTAGTTGATAATTTAAATAATCCTCAAAAAAAATGTCTGTGGATGAAGCAAGTGTGTCGGATTATTGCAGGTGATTTCAAAACGTTTAAATTTTCATTAAGCCTTCAGTGCATCATTATTTAACTCCGTTAGCGGTCCAAAGCAACGTGGGTTGTCGTTGAAGGGCACGAGTGCACCACAGAATAAAACAGTGTTTGCTACCTCTCAAAAAGTAGCACCAGTTCACAGTGTGCAGTATGAGGGAACATGTCCACAGGCACCGCCAGAGTGGGAGAAAACGCCTCCGTTGTGAGTTTTTTCTGTGGATCAGGAGCACAACAAAGCTCCCTGAAATTCCTCATAGCCTCTCCGCCTGGTTTACAGGACACAAAGACCAGCCTGCGAATAGCCGGTTGGTTTCGTAAAGCTCGGATCACACGGTGATGCAGGCCAGCTCGAGCAGGGTTTACCACAGCTGTGAGGCCGCTGTTTGCAGAGCTCAACTTGGACATAAGGCCAGGGAGGACCAGCTCTGCTTTTCCGGGGATGAACTCACAATTCTCTGCATTATTGAGTGCTGCATTGTGTCTAGCATCTTCAACCGCCTGTTCTATGAGCTCTATACCAATAATTTTGTCCATTCTGGGGGATATAGTAATGCCAATGGCACCTGTCCCACAGCACACATCTAGGAGCGTCCCTGCTACTTTTCCACCTTCCTTGGCATCTGGGACACACAGGTGTCTCACTGTGCTATAGAGTACCTGAGCCGCTGCCTGGTTCACCTGGAAAAAGGCATCAGGGGAGATGCGGAACTTAAAGCCAAGCACCTGTGAATGACAAAACAGCACAGCAATGAAAAACAACATCGGTATACGTGGGTTTACTTGTTTTACTGCAACTGTGGCTCATTCTTATCTGGTGATTATAATCAGATAATCTGCACCTGTATCACAAACTCAAGCCACATAGTTTTGGACATTATATTATTGTTGTTTGCAAAGGACTCTGAACTGCTCAGCTGACAGCATGACGTACCTCCTCCTGAATGTGTGGCTGGCCCTGAAGAAGCTGGAAGGGAGATTCCTCATGCGTGCAGCGAGTCATTGTGCTCTCTTGAAAGTAAAGCGAGTCCAGCTGACAGACCGATCCAGGACCTCGCATGAAGTAATCCACCAACTCTGTCTTATGAAATGCCACCTCCTCTGGAGTGAGTGTCTGTGGGTGGAAGTACACTATAGCCATGGTGTGGCCCTCTGCGTTGGTCCTCACTGTGACCTCTCTCCAGTTTCCCCCCGTGTGGAACATCAGGCAGGGCTCCAGTGTAGACAGGCGGATAAATTTCTGGTAGCAATTAGCTACCAGTTTGTGCTTCTCAGGCATGTTGAGCAGGTGGTCTCCATTGACACAGACAATGTTTCCCTGCCTGCCCGTGCCCACGTAGAAGCCGACTGTCTTTGGATTTCCATCCACACCTCTATTCACAGAAAACGTGGACTTGTTGCGGTAGCCATCCCTAACTGGGGAAGGCAGGATAGATAGGACAGGGAAGCTGACTTTACCTCTTGCAGATGATGAGGATTGTGAGTGGAAGTCACCTGAAAGGTGCCAACAGAGCTGAGCAAGAATCTTTTCCTGATGTCTTTCCTTAAGCTCAAGTTGCTCATCATAACTGAGCCTCCATAGAGGGGTAACCACATCAGCCAGCCTTTCCTCCCAGGACAGATTATTAGTCCAGGCCAGCTTCTTGTGAGATTTCCTACATAGTTTCTTTGACGGCAGTTTCCCCTGATCAGCTAGTACAGTGTCTTTGGATGAAAATAGCAGGCAGGTTCTCCTCGAACAATACACAATATTTCGTGTCATAAATATGAATGACCTCCTGCATGGAGCTGCTAGAGCCATCGAAGAAGGCGCTTTTGTGGCTGAAGATGTGCTTCTTACGTGAGCAGAGATCGCCAGATTAATAAAACAAGAATAACTTCAGAATCCGTGCTGAGACCGTCCTTTCCATGCTGGTAGTTCAATTCACTTGTTATGACGTATTATTGATGAGCAAGACCGCCTAACGTCATCGCCGTGCGACAAGGGGCAAGTAAACATTTCCGCTGTGTCGCGATGGACTCAAACAAGGACGAAGCGGAGCGTTGCATTAAAATAGCTATAAATGCTGTCAGTAACAACCAGCCGGACAAAGCCAGGAAGTTTCTGGAGAAGGCTCAGCGCTTGTTTCCAACAGATCAGGCCGAAAGTACGTCGAATAAACGCGTGTTTCTGCATTAGTTTAATATTAGGTGGTGGACTATCTCTGTGTAATCGAGCCAGCTAACGTTAGCATAAACCTCTTATCGTTAAACCAGCTGCTGCTAAACAACACTGGTATTTGTAGTTTTTTCAACCCCCCTCTCACGCAATTTCTTTAATGTGTACAGTTACTATTTCGTTTAAAAATTGCGCTTGCTTATTCGAAATTAGCGTTTAAATACACCCTCCTTGTCTTTGCTATTAGCTACAATGCTAACCGTTAGCTGACTGTGCTAGTTAGTTAACCAACACATAGAAGCAGGTGGCATCGGTTAGAATGATGTCTCCACTTAATTTTCAGACTTATTGGAGTCGTTAAGGCAGAATGGGAAGCCTCCGGATGAGAATGGCAGTCATGTGAACGGGGATGGACCCAGTATGAGGCACCGCAACAACAGAGAGGAGGCTGATGGGGCTGCACAGGGGCCTGCAGAATCAGCCAAACCATACACTGCAGATCAGCTGGAAGCTGTCAGAAAGTTAGTGCACATGTTACTACCTGGGAATATAGATAGTAGGGCCGTGTGTTTTAGTTGAAAATATACATATTTTTACTCTGTAAATCCTGACATATATTTCATGGTTTAGTCAGGTAGGGTGACATTGTCTTAGAGAAGATATCATTATTAACAAGGATGATAATCAAAAGGTCACCCAATGCTAAGTTAAAGTGTATTAAGTAAATTAGAACAATTGCATCTCCATATTTAATTTTTGCCTTTTTGAAGGAAGAATAAATTACGTATGTATATTATAGTGACATGAAACTTAAAATCGAGTTGAGCATAACAATTATACATTTTATTGAAGGATATACCATATAAACAACGGAGTGTAAATTGGCACTTAGTATTTAAGCAATTTATAGAAACAGCTAAATCAAGTGCAAGAAACAATTGATGTCTAGATTCTGTCTTTCCCCTTGGTCAGAAACTTTGATTTTGTACATCTTCTGGTTTTGACATATGGTGTAATTTGGGTGATTTACTGAAGAAGATGTGCTTTTCAAAAACGACAGGGGATTTTGGGGTCCAAAGGGTCAATGAGGGGTCTGATGTCTATAGATTACCTTGGGAAGTATGTGCTGTAAATGTTGTGCTTCCTTTCGGGTTTATTACACTCTTTGCTAACCATCTCTGGTGTTCACTGCAGGATCAAGGGCTGTAAAGATTACTACCAAATTCTGGCAGTTGAAAAGACAGCATCTGAAGATGATCTTAAAAAAGCTTACAGAAAGCTGGCTCTGAAATTTCACCCAGATAAAAACCATGCGCCTGGAGCCACAGAGGCATTTAAAGGTAGGTTAAATCAGTGCTGCGATAGTTGACACATATAATTGTGACCTCACTAAGTGTTGAAGATGTTTATCTGTCTGGGTTTTTGGTTTTTCAGCTATCGGTAATGCCTATGCCGTGCTGAGTAACACTGAGAAACGAAGACAGTATGACCAGTATGGAGAAGAGAGATCCCACCCAAGCAGACACAGGAACCACCGTGATTTTGAAGCAGACATTTCACCTGAGGACCTCTTCAATATGTTCTTTGGTGGAGGCTTCCCATCAAGTAAGCGACAACTGGTATTCTAGTGTTTGGGTTCCTATGTTTTGGATATCATGCTGCAGTAATCCATCTGATAATACAGCAAACCAGGCATATTATCTGTTTTCTACATAACTTGAGTGTTAATTTATGGCATTGCTTACTGCCTTCCAGGCAGCACTCAGTTAAAGACAATGTTAGCTGGATTTTTGTGGGAATTACTTCTTTATATCTGTTAAAGTTATGCTGACAGCAGGGCCTGTTTAAAACATTCTGAGATACGAGGCCAACAGTTGTACATGAGGAGCTGTTTGTATTGCCAACTGTCACAGTCAGATTTTGCACCGTCTCTCTCACCAGTGGCTCTACTTAATCAGTTTAGCTGATTCAGCATGTTGACCGGGAGGCGGTGAGATAGAGCTGTCTGACTGGATTCAAAAGGCTCTATTGAGCTTTGTGAATTGAATATGGCATGTGAGCCACAACACTACTGTGTCACACTTAATCTTATTTCCTCTTCATTTCATCATTATTTGTAGACCATGTACATGTTTATGGTTTGTATATTTTTGAACCCCATTGTCTGTTTTCTTAGCACCCATGCAAAACATCACAGGGTGACAAAACCAGTTTAATGCAATGCTAAGCTTGTATGGTATGTAAGCATATGAGAGGAAGAGGGGGAAGAAATGGTTTTGTTGGTTTCTATACAGATTGATTTACGTCCTTAAACTTGATCGTCAACTCATGAGGTTTATACACACAGAATTACAAAAGGCTTATTTGGTCAACCTAAATATTCTGGTTGAAAATGTGGTAATTGGTAAGAACAGCCGGTGTTGCAATTGGTTGGTTGCACATGATCTTATTCCATCTTTATTTTCTTCTTTTTTAGGTAATGTACATGTTTACAGAAACGGAAGAATGCACTTTGCACATCATAACAGGCAAGAAAGACGAGAACAACAAAGAGATGTAAGTGTTATTTGTAATACTTATATTTATCTTTGTATTTTATACCAGCTGTATGTATGTGTATCCTGAAATCAAACAATAATCACATGTTTTGTCTGTCTGAATAGGGAGGCCTGGCTCTGTTTGTTCAGCTGATGCCCATCTTAATCCTCATCATTGTTTCAGCTCTCAGCCAGATAATGGTCACGCAGCCTCCCTACAGCCTTAGCTACCGCCCGTAAGTGGCTCATATCTGGCCAAGCTCTTTGAAGGTTGTGTGAAAATGTCTCAGCGTTGGTCTCCCTCACAGTTATTTTGTCTTGTTTGCAACACCAGGTCAGCCGGACATATTCACAAAAGGCATACGTCACACCTGAAGGTGCCTTTCTATGTGGGCGATCGTTTCAATGACGAACATTCTGGAAATAACCTGAAGAATGTTGAGAGAAGTGTAGAAGAAGACTACATCTCCAACCTCAGAAACAACTGTTGGAAAGAGAAGCAACAGAGTGGGTCTACGATATGGCTGCAATTTATAATTATTTATCGATGAATCTGTTATTTATTCTAGTAACTTGTTAATTGGTGATCAATATAATCTCAGAAAACATAACAAACTTAATTTCACATAACCCAAACTTATATATTCTAAATATTTTGCTGGCATAGAAAACTAGCCAATATTCACATTTGTGAAGCAGGAACTTAGTCTCTGGTGTTTTCTTGGCCTCAGTTGGATTTACATGCAGCTAAATCCATTACCAAGATTGTTGCTGAGTAATGTTGTACTAATTGATTCATCCACGAAACAGTTCTATTGCATTATAGAGTTTTGGAAAGTAAATAATAGCACATATTTATTTGTGTACAGCTTGCAAAGGAATAACTTAAACCCTGAGCTAAACAATTTTAGTTAAGTAAGATAAAGGATTTAAGCCTGTCATACAACTTACAGTATTCTGTCCCGTCATGTTTTCAGAGGAAGGCTTACTGTATCGTGCTCGTTACTTCGGCGATTCTGAGTTGTACCAAAGGGCGCAGAGAATGGGGACTCCCAGCTGTTCCCGGTTATCTGAGATACAGGTTATACTGGATGGGTAAAAACGACCTGCACAAATATGGGTAAGTTTCCACAAACATCACAGTAATCTTACAATGTAATTGCTGCTTAATACAGTATATTAATCCCACAGACCCTCCCGGTGTTAACCCTTTACCTACATATTTACATCTGTATTTTGAACTCAAGTTTTCAATTTCACAATAACATTCAAAGGTTCAGTTATACATTATATAACATGCATATGCCAATAAAGTGCTACAGGTGGGTGCTTAAAGTTTGATAGATGTTCTCCTCTGGAGAACAGTAAGCACTTGTTTAATG
>CAAKHC010002859.1:0-50238 GCA_901007825.1 Macroramphosus scolopax | reverse complement strand
ATTGAAACAGTTATTTGTGTTGACATGGTAGTTTATATACTTAATATGCCCGAGACCTTTGCACGAATGCTCTCTAACAGGTTGTATTTTTCATCTCCTGTACCTCCATTATAAGTTAAATGTTTATTGCAAAGTAATCCCCATATTCAAAATGGGTTATATTACTATGAATCAATTTCTTGGAGAACAAATGATGTCGTTAAGCGTTCAAATCAACATAAAAAAAACTAACTTATGATAAGGCCCATGTTCTTTAGTTCCACATTACAATTTCCCAAGGCACTTGGGAAGATTACCTCGCATGCTACAGCTGTGGCCATAGCTGCCTTGCTGTCTATTACATTTCAAATACCTAACCTCCAGTAGGTAATTCATACACTTCAGCAGTTAGCCTGCTTTATTTCTGTCACGTAATTTATCTTTGCGTGGAAGCCTTTTCACAAGCACTGACTGTCACCTGATATCTGGAAGTCAGCCTGGTCGTCTTAGATGTCTCCAACAAGAAGTGATTTCCAAACGCAGGCCTGCTCACAACTATATTCACCATGTGACAACAGAACTTTGACCAATAAAATAATGGCAACTGATATATAACTTGCATGGATTAATTATCTTTAGTAAAGGTCAAGTCTACGCAAGTTGCTGTCAACACCAAATGGAAATGAAGAAAACCGTTTGCCTGCCTGGAAGACAGCAAATTCATTTAAAAAAAAAAGATTTGAAAATAAATAGTTTGAAGCGAGTTAGTAATAGTAAAAAAAAAAGTGTATAGAGAATTTGTGCACGTATTAGTATCACATGAATGTATTTGCTGCTGCAAAACTGACATTGATTCTATTGTTCCTTTTTAGGTTCATCGGTACTTGAATCTAATCAGAAGAAATCGGTCGGAGCCCACACAAATTGGAGCATATTTCTGCAGCAAACCAAGAGATTCAAAAATGCCTTACACACAGTGGGCAGTGGACCTCGTCAGGGAACCTCTCTGCAACTTTGTGTAGATTGACTTCCTGTAGAACTGTGAGAAGCGTTGAGTTGACTGCTGACATTTTCTTCCTTTAGTGTCTTCAGGATGGTGCAAGTCCACTGGGCGTCACAGTGGAAAGTAAGAGCATAGTTGTCCATTTGAACAGTAAACAAAGCTGCTAAGATTAGCTTTCTCTGTCCCAATCTCTTTGTTTTCCTTCAACATTTTTGAGAAAACCTCATGGCCTTCTCATAGACAGATGTCTGAGCCACTCACAAGGAAAGTGTGTAATTTTTATAGTTCTCACCAGTGTAAATAATAACTTTACTTTTAACAGTGCAGGATTTTTTTGAAGGTAATATCATTTATGTTACTATGTGGATTCGCTTCTAGCCTGTTGGATTATTATAAATATTAAAAATCATTGCACAAGTCAACCATATTTATTAAATTAACATACTCAAATTGTATGAAAGTTTCTTTGAAATAAATTTTGTCCTGAGAAAACGTGTGCCTGTTGTCTCTTTTCAAATACACACATACAACCACCTTTATGTGCCCTCATGACAACTGATGCTTATGATTTAAAAGAAAACACACACAGCAAAGTAATAGAAAATAATTTATTTGTTTCACGTTGTTTGGAAATACAAAAACATACAAGTTTCAGGTGACCTTAATAGATTATCAAATACACAAGCCATTCTGTAAAAACATGACTTTACATTCATAAGAAACACAGTGACTCACGTTCACGTGTTTTCACTGCTGAGTCACCTGCAATGAGGTGTATAGCTGCCACGAGACAATTGGTTCCACAGAAACTCACAATACACCGACAGACTCACATACATGTAATTCCAGGAACATCCTGTCAGTGCTCTTAGACATCGAATGTTTTTTTTTACAGATAATACATGAGGTACGAGCCTGTTTTTCACAGTTTATACAAATTCGGAGTGCTAAGTCAGCAGCACTCCTCGATGAGCAGATCCCCTGAACAATAGAGTTTTCTCTTTATAGCCCTAAACCTCGTACTCAATCTCAGTGTGTGCTGCTGCATTGAAGATGTTTCAGAGGTCTGCAGGGATTTGCTACCCTTGAAGAACTTCTGGACCTTTGGCCACAATCCACTGGACTCAAGTCGCAGCACCAGGGTCACTTGGAAGGTGGGGACCAGGGTTGCATCTACTGCTATTTGGTCCACATTACATAGGGAATCCCCCTTGTCCACACACAGGTCTATGAGTGCCCCCCTGAGGCCGCAAGGCTCGCTGACAGCCAGGTGGAGAAGCTCCTGGCTGATATTGTACAGCAGGCAGCCAGGTAAGATGAGTTTGGAGCAGCCCAGGATGTGTGATGCATCACTGAGACTTTGTGTGATGGTGGCCGCAACCTCCGCAGCCAAGGTCTCTTCCAGGGGATAACAAAAGAAACTGCTCTCTGACTCTGAGAGTGACAGGTCTGCCACGGATCCTAAAACACAGGAACAGAGGTTCAACTATTGTCCAGTAGAGGAGGATTCACTGAAACATGTCATTCTTTTTTTTTCTTCTGATTATTATAAAACAAGGGGTAAATCCTCCTGCTGTCTAGTTTTAATTAATGCAACTAAATAAACAAAAAATATGCTTCTTGTGTGAGTAAAAGCAAACAAAAGATATTAGAGCATACACAGACGAAAGCCTGCAGAACTCACCAGCTTCACTCCTGCGGCACTGCTGATCTGAGACTCCCTGATGGATCCCCTTCAGCTCAGCCAACCTCTGCAGCAGGCTGCCCCAGGACAGCCGCTGGGAGCCCTGGTCCTCCGCTGGGGACGGAGGAAAGCTGCCGTCCAGAGAGTGATTGCAGGAAAAGGACATTTTTAAAACAAACCTGAGAGCTGTGGGTAAAAAGTGCAAGGGTGTCTTCAGACTGAGGGGCCCCTTCCTGTAACAGACAAGCCGAAAAACACATCCAGCAACAATGGAACAAAGCATTAAATACCCAGGCCAGGAAGCCCCGCCCACTGTATTTCGTAACCAATCAGATTTCGGAGCTTCACTGTTCATGGTAATATTTTGTCTACTTCATGAGGCAAAAGGCAAGTTGGGCCCCTCGACCCCCAGCCAGACCAGTTTAATTCTAAAAAAAAAACACGTCCACCAAAATTAACCGACATGACCGTAGAAGCTTGTTCCCGGCAGGCACCAAAAAAGACACACCCTTCGTTGTTTTAGAAACTTGGACTAAGTGACATGCATGATGAAAGCTGCAGGAAAACTTACCCCAGCCTCACGTTCCGCACGTAGGCAGCGTGTCTTCCTATCAAATAACCGCAAAGATTAGTGCTTGACCACAGTTGCGTCAGTTTAGGATTGTGCAAAATCACAGGATGACGAAGACTCAGTGGGCTTTATTTGTGCTCCACATGAACTTGATTCAGTGATATCATGTCGTGGAAACGCTACAATGGGTATTGATCATATATAACTTATAACAAAGCTTAACCATCGTCACCGTCTAATTAAAAACTGGATTGAAATAATTGTCAGGGAGAGAAATGACCTTGTTTAATTTTGGCCTATATGTATATTTGAGGAAGATAAAAGTAATGATTGAGTTTGATGTGAGTTTGTTGGAGTTGGGTGAGAGTGGATCCATGATTTCGATCTCTATGACATCATAAATAGTTTGACTTTCTTTAAAGTGTGATAGAGAAATGTAATTCTGTCGATTTCATTCAACCCGTGAGAACAAGTCTCCCACTTGTAACTTCCAACAAGTCACGTACGCCGTCAAACACACCCTTTCCTAACACACACACACACACACACACACACACACACTGAATCACACACACAAGTCACGTAGGTCTTCACACACGCACACACATGTCCAACCCCACCTCCCATTCACGGTGTAGTTCTTCAGGTCATCTTTGTAGTATTCTAGAGTTCAATTCATTCTAGTTTAAGTTTGAGGTATCATAAGTGAAACCCTATAAACTCAGACAAACTGTCTCTTCTTGAATTTCCCTCGGGATAAATAAAGTATCTACCTACCTACCTACCAAAAATGAATAAGGCTGTAAAGTATCAATCCAACATAAATTGCTTTTGATCCAATTCATTTGAAGAATGTGTAAGATGCAACAGAATTTACTTTTCAGATGTTGGATTTTTAGGATCGATTTTTGTGGGGGTTCACGTCTGATGAGGTGTCATGTGATCGTCCGTCAGGGTGTAGTATAATATTCATCCAGATGAGGGCCTCCCTGCACCACCTTTAAATACACACAAAGGAGGGTCAATAATCTGGCTGCTTCTTTGTTACTTTACTTACACAAAGAGCAAAATGTGAAATGCACTAAATATTATTTGTTGTAGCCCACCGCTAATTCCGATCATGTGTTGTAGGTGCTTAAAACAACCTTTTTAGTTTCTGTAATAATGGTTTGCACCTATTGATTGTAGTGAATGTGCCCATGAACACATAGTTTTGTATGACACCGGTTCATGTGCTCTTTCTGCAAAAGAAAAGCACTTTAATAGCCACAACTCCTAAATGCATTGTGAAATCTTTTCATCTGCAGATTTAAGCTTCACGTCAATATTTGTGCCGTGTCATGGACAAAAAGGAAAATGAAAAATAGGAAATACAGCGTAGGCTCTTTGTTTTACAATTCAAACAGGCCTCAGAGAGCTGTTAGGGTGCGCTGCCTCGGGCTACTTGATTAATCTATAATAAATCTTCAACAAATGGATTGTTAAGAAGGCTTTTTTTCTTCTTCTGAAATCTGAGGTGCAGTGAGAGAACCAGTGTTTTTCTGAGGAACTATGTGTTTCAGTAATTAGGGTGAAAGAACCAGAGCAATTATGAACGGGGAGAAGGCAATATATCTACACCTGAATCATGTTGTTAATTGATTAAGTCAGGGATAAAGGAGTCCCAGGTTGTGTCCTCCTCGCTGTAGCTATAGCAACGTGCTGTTGTGAGCATCCGGCAGAGGCGACTGAGATGTTTTGTTAATAGCTGCAGTTAAAAAAAATTTGAATCTTTTTGTCAGGAAAATTGCAGTGGAACATTGACGAGATGATTGCAACTAAAGAGGTAACAAAAAATGATGCCACCTGAATGTTAAATATCGAGGAGCCACTCTCTACCACTGTGTGCAGGAGTCTGTATTGGCTTTGTGCACCTGCATCACCTGAAGTTGGGGAGCTGAGGATGTTAGGATTTGATTTATTGCAGGAGGAAGCAGAAAGAGACCTGCACTCTCAGGGGAGCAGGAGAAAGTGATGTTTGGCGAGTTTTGCTGAGACCAACTCTTCTTTATCAAAGCATTAACTGTTTACACACCTCTTTTTATTGTACTGTGGACCAGCAGCTCAAAAAGAAGAGCTGGACGCTGCAGGTTTCTGCTGACCTGCTCTGTGGGTTTCTTTAATGTCAGTTTAGGACAAATTTGGGAAAGTGGACCATCGCTTCAACCAGAAAAAACTGTGTTTGGATTTCTGAATTGATGCTTTGAAATTTGATAATATCCTAATAAAACCAAATGTCTATTTAACATACTAATACATTGCAAGCGAGATTAAACCTATGGCAACAACTCAGACCCTCATAATGGACTGTCTGCATGGAAACTAGAGTATAATGTTGAAGTGTTCAACCGTACAAGAAGGATTATAAACCATATTGAATATTTCAATTCAACCATGTCAGCAGGGTTGCAGTAAAGCTATAATGAATGTGTCGCAGCAGCGTTATTGCACACTGTTTCCTGTTTTATACACATTCCAGGAGATTTACATTCTCTACCTTTACATCACGTATTTCAATCTGTATTTTAAAAAAGTCATTTGCAGCACGATATTACTCTTCCGTCTCTCTGACTGCTGACTTGACAGGAGATTCACAAAAGAGGAGGATTATTTGGATTCCAGTTTGCTTTGCAGGTTCTTATCTTATATTGATTGCACGTCATTACGCCCAGGGGCTGTATTGATAAGTGATAGGTGCACGGGTAGCAAAGTCAATACAAACATGATGAACTGTAACCACATGACAGCAAACAGAGAAAGAGATCCTGATTATTATTTATGAGGACTCTCACCGTGACTGAAGCTCTCTCTCATTTTAGAACCATTTGCATTATTTAGCACTTCTGCAAATGTTATGCTTTTTGTGTTTTGATTTGCACTCGGTAAGCTGGCGTGACTGTTCCATGAATCCCTCTGAAATATCTGCTATGTGAACTATAATTGACAGGACAAAAATACATTAGATGAAGGTTATAGATTACTGTGATTTAAGCCCATCACCGTCTGATCCTCCTTGGTTTCAATAATCATGGCAAGACTCATTTTGGAATTGCATTTAATGTCCCTCATCTCCCACCATGCATCAACCTTGTGACAGTACTGCACCTTGTTGGTCACTCAGAGGGGTTTATATATACTCTTACCCCAGCACAGATTTGTGGTTTATATATTCACAAATCTGTGCTGATGATTTATAAAAACATATTCCCACACACACCTTAGTGCTTTACTGTGTTATTAGAGGAAACAGTTTTGTTCCATTATGAAGACAATCAGCTTGTTATTCCAGATAATAATATGTGTGCAGTGTGAAATTGTGACAATATGTCAATTTGTGCATTCGCAGATTTGATCAAGCTTTAATATAATTGTTGTAGATAATGGCAAACATTCGACTTGTAAAGAAACAGCTCATTGTACAGCTTGTTTGCAACAAGCCCCAACTGAGACTAAATACTATCAAGTAAACTTATTTAAGCCGTTAGCTCAAATCATTTATACACATCAGTTTTTCACCTTCAGGATTGTGTTTAATGGACTTTTTTAGGAAACGTATAATAAGGAAAAAATACTAGAAATACATTTTCTTAAGGGTCCATTTAATTTGAATCTGATTGAAGCCCCTTGATGGTAATTCAAATGAACCTCCCACGAAGTATTTGTGTAGTATACACTTGAATTAAAAGGCCAACCGTTTTAATTATATAAGAAATAGGCGATTAAAAAATCTGAGTCCAATCAGTACAGCTGCTTTGAAGTCCACAGTCGACTAGACTCCAGCAGCCTCTGGCTATCACGCATTATCTAATGTTGGATGCACGGCGGCTGATCCCGATCACAGTAGCATGCATGTGTTGTTATTGTGCATCATCTGATCTTTACACGCCTCCACCCTGCAGCAAATACATCAAATACACCATCACAATTATATATTATATTAGGCGACACCATGCTCACATCTCTGACAGGGGAGACTGTGTTTCCTGGTTTTATAACTGGATTACCTGAAAGCCCTTATGGTGTTGTGATTCTATAGGATTACTCAGCTATTTTTTCTTTAACAGGCTCCTGTGAATGATATTGGCCTGCCTGTTCCTCACTCCTCAGTCTGACTGTTAAATTATATCTGTGGGCTCATGGCGGAGGAGGTGTCTTACACCTAGTACAGCATCTTCAAAGGTTCACCTCAAATTTGGCTTAAATGTGGCACGTTATGTGTCGGATGACTCATTGTTCTTTGTTTGACCACTGTTAAGAATGAGGCCCACTGAGTAAAATGCCTCAATATGACTACACAGAGCCCTCGCTTGTGGTAATGAGGACGTGTAGGACAGTCCAGTTATCACATATGTAAATGTTTTGCTTGCACATGCTCATATTTTTTACTGGCAGAATGGCTCGGTTTTTTTGGAGCCTGGCATATGTGCCTATTGTCACACTTTTCTGGATAAAGACCTGCTCCAAAATCTGCATCATACTATATATGCGTACAGTTTCGATTGCCTTTCTCTTCATCTTAAACTTGATTTAGCTGCGAGATTAGATGGCATGCAGTCTCGCGCCTGGCTCAACGACCGGATAAAATAAAGAAGGCATTTCTGTTACAAGCTGTCATTCATTGTGTCTCTTCTGGGACTGGCTGAGGCTGCAGGAGTGAGAAATACAGGAGGCAGGCCAAATCCATTCAGATTCTCTATTCCCCAGTAACACGTGAGCCATTATCTGCAGGATATCTGAACACAGCCAATCAGAGATCTACAATTAAATAAACCATACAACATCCTTGTGGTGCCTCACAATAGACCCAGATAACGTTTTGCAGTTTTAATATACAATCACAATGGAAACATATACTGTGTCAGAGAAGTGTTACTCCAGCTCAGTGGTGGCAGGATACCTACACAACAGGGACACCACATGATATATCTAAAAGCATTCGTGATGGCAGCTTTGCATGTAGGTGGTCCGGTTCTACAGAGGTGGTTTTGTTTGCTGGCGTACTGAGACACTGAGGAGGAACAAAATGGAGCCAACATCAAAGTTATTAGTTCCACCTGTGCTTTTTTTTGCAAAGTCAGCCATTAAAAAAGTCTTTTCTGAGCCCTATTACAGTGGCAAAAAGCATATAAATACATATAAAGTTAAAGGTGAATAAATGTGCAGAAGAAACAAAAAAGCAGTATACAAACTGTAAAGTATTGTGAGTAGACTACTATTTATGCTGAAGGTATTTTATGCTTTAAACAAACAGATGTGGGCAGGGGGAGGGGAGGAACAGGGCTTCCCCCTCTATTTCACAGCTCAGGTGCTCTTGAGAAAAGCACAGTCGGCACCTAACCACTAACGGCTCCCCAGGCACAGTGAATGCAGCTGCTCATCTGATCCATATGTGTGTGCCTGTGTGTGCTCACTACCTATAGATGTGTAAGATGCACATCTGCCTTCCAGTTAATTTGAATGGGTTCTAATATTTTACGTTTATTGTTATTAGTCCTATGTACACTCACCGGCCAGTCCATTAGGCACACTTGCATCATTTAATTTCATCCAATACAACAAACTCTGCCTTTCAAAGGCTTTCATTTTCAAGTTTTATTTGACAGTGTCAGAGAGTTTATTATATGAATACACACTAAAACACACGGGTCAACATGTATTTACTTTTCTTGTATGTTAATATAGCACAGTGGTTCACACAGCCCACAAGCAGAATGGGTTGTTTTGAGCCCTTTCTTTATTCATTATAATTTCAAATTGCTGTTAAGGGTTGCTCCTGTTTATATTTACACGCCACTGTTGGCAACAACATGTGTTCACTTTAACTGGAGGTGTTCCTAATATTTTGGCCACCCAATTAAAATACATTAGACGGACATTTGAATATAATACACTTATGGAATACCACCAATGAATGTCAATGTCAACAAAAACTGACAAATTTCAATCCTCTGAAAAGTAGAATTCATGGTGTAGCTGTGTATCACATTTCCCAGCTGTACCTAATGAAGTGGCCAGTGCGTGTAACCTGCATCTATCAAGTTTTTTTTTTTGTGCACATGTGAGAAAGAGAGTAACATTTTTGTCACATGTGACAGTGGTTTTGTGCAAGCAGGTTATTAGTTGAAATCCAATGCAAAGAGTTTTGTTTAACTGTCCCGAATGCACAAATCTTGGGCGGGGGGCGAGGGGAGTCACGTGACGCACGAGGGCGCAGCTTGTAAACATCAACTTCCTCATAAAAATGTAAATAAGTCTTTCAAGTATTTATAGACACGTACAATTGTGTCACACAGCAGGATTTACCATATCCCCCCCCCCCACACACACACTCCCTCTCTCTCTCCCTCCCTCCCCCTCTCTCACCCTTCCTCTCTCCCAGCAGCTGAAGGAGCATCCTGTGGGCTAATCAGTTGGTACTTTCATTCCAGCTTCAGCATCCTCCTCCTCCTCCAAGAAGAGGGCAGCCGACAGCCGGTGTGTGTGTGGCGTGTTTTTGTCCGAGACCATGGTGGAAATAACGGATATCGTGTGCCTTGTCGCCCCGCTGCTGATGCTCGCGGGGTCCAGCTCCCAGGCCGACGTGAAGGGCGTTAAAGAGGCGGAAAAAACGGGCAATTTCATGGAAGACGAGCAGTGGCTGTCCACCATTTCACAGTACAGCCGCAAGATCAAGCACTGGAATCGCTTCAGAGACGTGAGTCCGCCGTCGCTTATGCGGTAGAAGATGCGCTGACAGGAAAAACACGCGCATTGATAGAAACAGTAATAATAGTTAGTGTCACACACTTTCTCAGCCGGATAATACACAGAAACTTGGCGTTGTTGTTTGTACACAACTGTTGGGGTGGGGGGGAAAAAAAAGCACACTTTATGTTTAAGTGTTTCAAAATGAGAAAAATATCCACAATAATCACTGTGCAGGTCTGTCACAGGGTGCACAACATATATGTAGGTTGTGTCTATACAAGGTTATATAATGCAAGAAGATTACAGGCTTCACAGCATGTCTTATTGTATTTAATGCAGGCATCTTCATTACACGTTGAGCCTGATATTGGTTTTAAAAATGACTTAAGATATGTGAAAGATGTTTTCAGACAATGGTAAACTGGTTGCTGAAAATTTCACTTTTACAACTCCCTAATTTTGTCCCAATTTTTAATATGAGAGGTACCATTAGGAAGTACAAATAAAGGACGTATAAAGTGCACGTACTTCTTCCTACTTTCACTGCACGTTGGGTCTTTGTTAAAGCAACTAATGGTTTACTCCCATTTGCACAGCAGGAGCACCTATTCCATCATCCTGCCCTTAATATGGGCTACATCAGGATGCGTTTCCAGACGTGTCCCTGGAGATTTCATAAACAAGAGAATTAAGCAAGTAGAGCAGAGAGGCGGAGATTGATTGATGCACATATTCACCTACTGAACAGACTGAACTGGGTTGCAGGGATTGATTAAAGCCTGCAGGGCGTGTGTGATGTATTGCTGTGTCTGTGAATGTATGGATGCTTCCAGCACTGTGAAATGATTACTAATGATCCCGATTGGATTTGGACAATAGTGCAGTTGGATTATGTTCCATGTGAATCCTGTTAATTGAGTTTTAATTGATCCTGGGTGGTTACTGCAGCATGAGATAGGTATCATTATGGGATTTGAAATGTGAGCGTTGGCCTCAGCTTGAGCATCTATGTGAGAGCAATGGCAGACCTTCCCCTGAGAACCCATTCTCCGTAATCCCAGAGAAACCGTGGTGTCGTCAGCATCTATACACCTACTTAAATCAAGGGTCATGGATGTCCCGGAAGAAAAGGTGAACGCATGTGAAAATTGTCAGTGACCCTCCAGGGGGCGGATTAGTTTGGCTGTGATTGCTTCAAGAGTATGTCCTCTGGAACTGTACTTAGGGAAGTAATGAAATTGTGGGCATGAAAAGATTAAGTCAGAATTATTGCAGGATTATAACTCAGTGGATTCTGCCCTATATTAAACTTTGATCCAAAATGTTAGAGCAGAAACTTCACTCTGAATTCTCACATGTACACTCCCCCTCCCCTCCCCTCTCCCACCCATGAAAAGACACACCTGGAGTATGTGGAGCATCTGAAGATATAAATGGTTGAGGGAGATCATCCTTTCAACATTGCTTAGGGCTTCTAGCAATCAAGTATAAAGATGTGCCTCGCTCTGCGTTCCCTTTTTTGCTCAATTGAACATCAAAGCTGCTGTGAAACACAAACAACCGCAGTTCCACACTGTATCTCTCATGATCATTATTCCCAGAGGTGATAGTCTTTGTGTGTGTGTGTGTGTGTGTGTGCCAGCATTTGTATGCAAATGCACGACCACGTCTGTATTGTGCAAGTGTGATTGTGTTAGGTTGTTGCTTCCGTGTGTGTGCGTCCGTGCTGTGTGTGTGTGTCTCCGTGTAACTTCACACGAGCATGTGTTTGCGAAAGCGTTAAAGGGCAAAAGCGGTGGTGTCTCTGGTGATGATGATGATGACAGGAGAAACATCTGAGATGCGAACCGCTGAACCTCCCCGGGGGAATTGCCAATAGAAACCACTTTGATTTCAGCTTGCTGCCGTAGCAACAGCAGTCTCCGTGTTACGGTGTCGAAATGGAGCATGTATCTCTGGGAGTTTGATGACTCTATCCTCTCAGCAGTCCTGCTTCAGGGTGAAGGAATACATGGAAACATCCTTCATTAGGATTTTTTTTTCCTCCATGCAAAGCTCTTCCACTTTGTTGATCGTTGTAAATAATGAGCTCTGCCGAACAGTTAATAATCAACATTTGATTGACGTTGCAGCATGTTGGTCTGAGCTAAAAACATCTGAAGCCGTTCAGTCCCTGGGTATTAGTGACATGGTTATAGGTATTCAGATGACACAAATTGACGTTGACTCGCTCAGTCCTCCGAGAGCAGAATGCTGAATATTAATCCAACACTGGAAAGCAATAATCAAAGCTGCACAACATGAAAGAGGAGCCTCTTTCATTCGCTTTCTTCGCATGCACACAAACACACTCAGACTCTTACAAACCCTCCTAAACACACACACACAATACATAGTCTGCAGAATGAATACTGTAAATATTTAATATGTATCCTCTTAAAAGCAGAATCGGGGTAAGAGGCTCTTTCACTTCCAATAAAAATAGCTTCCACACTTCAATTCAATCTAGTTCACAGGAAGACAAGAGGATTAGATTTAACAGTTACAGGCAACCAATAATAGAATGGGATACATTCAATCGTTTAATCCGACAGGTGCACTCAACATTTCATTCCACTAATGCACCAAATCCAGGGGAGAGGGGAAGAAAATACAGGGTGCACGGAATATCATGACCCAAAGAATTACTAACATCTTTGGTGATCTTTGCTTTATTCTTGTGATTTTTTTTATAGTGTTGACTAGTCATCCAGCATATCGGACAAGAGAGGGTGACCACCTGGGAAGATTTTATTACTAATGAACCTTAAAGCAACTATGTCCACGTTATAAGCCACGTTGTTCGATTACCATTCTTTGCGTTTTTACACAGTGGCCGTGCTGCAGGTGCTGGCTGAGGACAACAGCACTCATTGAGGAGCATGTGCAGAGGCCCAAAAAGCCACTCGGATTCTGATCGTTCTCATTCACATTGCCACTTCTATATGGGAGCACATATGAAAGTGACTCAAATCAAATTTAAAAAGATTGAATTGCTGTGTCCAGACAGCCGTGAAAAAAATCGGATCTGTGTCACATTAAGGCAAGAAGAGAGTCAAAAAAATCATATTTTTACTTCGCTGGCTTAAGAAGTCATTACAGGACACTGGCGCATTTATTTCTGCGGTGATTTGAGTTAGCTGTCTCTCCATCTACAGCGGTTGTGTTAAAATGCATTACACAGAGGAGCGTCAGGAAAGGGATCAGCTCACCACCAGGCTCTATCTATTATCAGGACATTTAATGACAGTTTTTAAATGGTATTCTATATATAGCAGATCCATTTCCGTATGTCCACCAAAGCAAAATCAACAGTAAATGCAATATTTTGCTCAATTTGTCTTTTAAAAATGATGCAGTCCATGAAATTACTAAGTCATGAAATTGGTGTGATGCTCTACTCCTCTTGGTTGAGAAATCGGACGCGTGCCTTAAAATGGATGATGAACAGGACAGAGCGATGCAAGTTACGCAGAATGACGCCGTTTATTGCCGGCATCCATCATGCATGCACCCGTGACCATGGCATAAAGGGCTATGTGTTTATGATGATTTTTTTTTGTTTGTTTTCATTTTCCCTGCTCTCCCCTCTCCCATCCAGTGCTGTTATTGCCTGGTAAATCCTTATCTTGCAAACACACACCTCTTACAGTCAGGCAGCTCTGGACGACCGAGCACCAATCCTGCATGCACCTGCTTTTTTTTCTCTACACTTAATTTTTAATGAACAGAAAACACAGAACATGAGATCCCACGTCAACACCAGTGGATTAAATATGTAGAATAATGGAGGCACTTGGGGCTTCTTCTGGCAATCCTTATTATGACGCGACCTTTTGTTCTTCTCCACCGCACTTATAAAATCGTCAGAGAACATTTGACACTGCTTCTTTCTCCTGCTCATAAACTAACTTGAGTCCAAACGTTTTTTTTTCTGACCGTGGGTTCAGTCCTCGGTGCTCCATATAGCATATCAAACACAATTGTGGATAATGGCATCTTTAACAGTGGAGCCAAGTACTCCATTAAAGATTATCCAGATGAACCGTAAATTATTATCAGAAGCCCTACGAGCAGTCTGGCTTTCCTATCAAACAACTGTTCTTGCACACAGCTGCAGCTCTCTGATGTTCGAATAGACTGCTACTGGTGCATTAATGTTCTGAACGATGATAACAGCTTATCAGAAATCTTTCTCTTCTTGCTAAGATCAGACAGGCATTGCTCCTTATCATACGCCAGATTCTCCATGAGACCGCAAAAGTTCTGTCGGTGATGCAGACGGAGTGCTTCTTGATCAGTTTTGGGAGAAAACTGCTTGGTTATTCAGGGTGTGTGATGGACTACTCGTGCACTGAGGGGTGTCTCGACCGCTTACCAGAGGCCTTGGCGGCTGTAATTGAGTAGACGAAGAAAAAAAAAATCCTTTCCTTTCATCGTGCCCTGCTTCCCACTGCAGTACAGTATCCACAGCTGAAGGGCACAGGTACCGCAGAGAAGCGGTGAGAGGATTCGCTAAGTAGAGAAGAAAGGTAATAAACCTCACATCAATTTAGCACTTTTGTACACAAAATTGAATTAATGTCTCATCATTGCCCAGAGCTCTTGTGACTAATAGCTGCACAAAAAAAAAAAAAAGACAAAGATGTTTTAAAGCATCCTTTTGTTCTACATTCTTCCCCGCCGATGCTCGGAATCCCTGCCTGCCAGCAGGTGCATCACAGGCTTTCACATGCATGAAATCTCACAGTGACCTGCTTCTGTGATGGCTACACCTGGGAGCTAATGTGCCAAATAGGTTGTTTGCCGTAGAGAACAGAAATCCAGGAATCTGTCTGCAATGGGGTCTTTGTGGGATTCTTCTAGTGTCCTTAAAAAAATATACAAGAAGTAGTCATCGTATCGAGTAGTAAAGGCTGCCGATTTGATACTAGTTGGACGTTATGTGTGTTTGTGTATGTGTATTTATTTGCAGGACACAGAACTACACAGCAAATTTGAACTTGCCCTCTTACGTTATTATGACACCGCATGTGACATTTAGGATTGTGTAATATTGCGGCAACAACTCGAACCTTCTTTATTAACAATATCCCTAAAGCTCTGCAGCTTTCCCCCCCAGGAAATGACAAACAAGTGTTGTTAACTTTCGGCTTGAGCCCCTCCCACAGTCACTGAGATCTCGGTGAGGGCTGGGGGATGGGGCGGAATAGAAGGGGCATGAAATAACAGTTCCAATCGTAAAGCTTTCAAGACTGATTGCACCTGCGAGTGGGCTTTTTCAGACAGGGTCGGCACACATACGACATTTTTAAAATGTTCTTTTGAATATTTTAAATATATATGTAGTTTTAGCGCCTCTGTAGCTCAATTGAGACCAAATCTTTTAAACATACAAAAGAGAGCTTATGATAATGGCAGCCTTTCAGCACAAGCACGATGACTCTACTTGTCAGGCACGAGAAAATGACAGCCAGCCTGCCTTTTCCCGTAACACAAACCTGATTTCAGTCCATTGTTGCTGCATATCTGATAGTGTCCCCTCATTGTTTAAGACTCCTGTCTCCAATCATTGTCTGATTCTTGTCCTTCTTGTAGCTGCTACCAAGGCAACTTCATTGATTTTCCAACAAGTCTTTTTTTTTTTTTTCACTTGAGGTCCTTGTTTTCAGTGAAGTGTGAAGGTTCTCACTGTTTTGTACCAGATTCTCCTGTGAGTTGCAGACTGTTTTCGTATTCCCTGCAGGGCCCCGAAAGGCACAAGGGCTGATTTTATTTATAGATAGTGAGTACAAGGCTGGCATGACTGCACTGAGACTTTGTGGAGCAAGTGTGATTTTATGGCTATATCTGTTCATGTGTGTATGTGCAGGTCCGTTGTGGCTGTGCGTATTGCAACACTTAAAACAGGACAATTCAACACCATAGCGAAATGTTCTGCCACGTTCAGGAAAAACCACGCAGTTATATTTTTTCATTAACCTCTGACTTTGTATCCGTTTAAATGGAGAATCAAATCATTTTTCAGCTAAGCTTTGCAGTTGACCTTTTATCCATCCTTGGCTGTCAAAGTATTTGAAGGCACTCATCACAACGGACGAGAGATGACATTATCATTACACTGCACACTTTCTCTCGTAGTTAATCATCACAGGACTCAATGCGGAAAATAAAGGAATAAAAACCAGCTCGAGTGTGAAAGAAATGACGGAAACCGGTTGTACAGTCAAATAAGTCGCCGCGTCTCTCAAAGCATGTTTTATGATGAAAATGGAAATAAATCTTAAAAACTGAAGCTTCAGTAATTTGTTTATCTCAAATCAGGAATCCAGCAACAATTTAATTTGTCTCTTTTCTCCCAGTTTAACTTTAACCCTTTACGCAGGATGTTCCACTATAAACAACTGCTACAAAAAATGTTCAAGCAATGATTGAATCAAATGAGTACTAAGGCTTTCGGTAACTACGACCTCAGTGTGACTAGTGTTAGACTTTTCTGGAAGGGTGTGATAACTTATACACCGCTGATTTTACATCCAAGTCCACATGAAAACCCGGTTTAGGATTTTTGCGTGCAAATTAGATTGACATACATTGCAGATACAACATAACACAACAGCAGATGAATCAATGCAGAGCGCTCTGGAGATATAGAATACATAAGATGTATTAATTTGTACACCAACAGCATGTACATTCTAATATGTATATCTAGAACAGGTCTCCTTTTCTTTATGTCTGGCCTGTTGGACATGTTCAATATCCTGAAAACAGAGAGAGAGAGGAAATACTGGAGGATTCTTAAAATGCAGCTAAAGTTTAAACACTCTAGAGACCTGCAGAGGTAGAATGATACAGTATATCACCTCTTCCAACAGATTCACAGTCTTGCAACACCTAGCGGGGTCCTGATCCCCAAATTGGGATCCGCTTTTGCATCACTGCCTTGTCCCAGCTCATATTTTGTCCATCGATCTGGTTCTTGTGTTTCTACAAAGTACTTGCCCCCCGCTTCACCTTTTGCTCATCCAATCCTTTCAGCTCTCTTACATAAGCCTCGCTCTTGACTCCGTCCTGAAAGGAAGCAAACCAGGCTCCTGCAATCCTTAAGCATCAGCTCGGAGCCCTGTGTGCATGCAGAAATACAGGAATCAACCGGCTGGATTCTCATGCCCTGCAGCGCAGTGTGCGCGAAGATAATAGCACATATAGGATGAGAATATTGTTGCAGGCTTTTGTTTCATCTGAGGTGTCTCATGTGATCGGTAAACCAATGCAGTGGGGCTATGAACAGCAAGTGAGTCTTTATGTGAATCTCTAGGTGGGAGGAAGTGATGAGATGCTGGATGCAGCTATGTGATGAAGACGACCTCGGGGCGATGTAATTTTTTATTTCATCATATCTGAGGTTTTATTCTATACTGTATACAGCAGCGTTCATTTTAGTACTGTGCTTCCTCAAGATTATTGGTGGTGGAAAAATAAAACAGTGCACGAAAGTGTCTTATAACGTTGCACTGTTACAAAATAGAGATATAGTTATTGTGCTTTTTTAACAATAAACCTACTGAAATCTGTTTTTGGGCAGTTAAAGCTTAAATTATATGTTTTGCTGTTTGCTGATCTAATTTCTTCTCCCCCTCTGGGAGATATTCACATTGGTCGGCCTTTTTGCATCCTCATCTCACAGTGGCTCTTGCCTTTGAAGGGGTTCCTGCATTTGCTTCAGGACATGAGATGGACTTCAGCAGCAGAAGGGGTGGGCATGCAGCCCAGTCCTTGATGAGGTCTTGAGGGAGATTACAGTACACAGCACCTTCACTGTAGAATCTCAATCTGCAGTGCAGGTGATGGATCAAACCTTCACTAGCCTGTCTAGCACTCTGTGGGAGGGAACAACTTTTTCTTCTTAGATCAAACCTGAACCAATAAACTTCTGGGTTGTTGTTTTTTTTAAGGAATAGACGTGCTGAAATAACGATTCTACATTCATTTCAATAATGAAGTTGAAAGTGGTGCTTACAGAGTGTAAGTCCCTTTGTCATTTATTTATGAATAAGAGGACAAACATCACCAGAAAGTTTGGTTGTCAAACAGAAGTAGTAACTTTCCTAGCATTTACCAGTCCATTTAAATTCCACCACACAACACTCACCTATGATCACAAGCTTTGGGTGTTGACTGAAAGAATGAGATCGCTGCAGCCGAAATGAGTTTTCTCCCTGCTGTTCCCTCGCGATGCTACAAGACAAACCTGTCAGGCTTATATTCATCCCCCTTTACAAATTATCTCCTTAAGACTGGGCCTTGGCGAAGGTTTAACCTCTCTGAGTGCAATTCGAGTTGTGTTCCATAATGGCTGGAGAGGATTCATTTTTTGATGGAGGGTTTGGTGCGGACATTGTAGCTGTGATGATCAGACTGAGTGGAGATATTAAGAGTGATTATGAGGAGAGCCTGCACCGAACTCCACACGAGTGTGTTATTACTGTGTCCTTTGTTAGTGATGAGGCGGTGATGCACTCTGCTGTCACGTCGAGAGCACCCCCTCAGGATAACCACAGCGAACACAGAGTGCATGCGACAGCTGACATTTGCCCACAAACACCTGTCAGTCACAAGCACATCCTGACAGATAGATACGCTTCCTGTTCTTTCTTCTTCTTCTTTTTTTTTCAACCTGCCCGGGCGAGCTCAATCTCTCTTCGGCACATGGACGAATCCACAACGTTTGTCAGAGATCACAGTGATATAGTGCAGTTCCTCCTGAGTTGAGCTCCATTTTACAGAGCGCAGCCTCCGCGGGGTGTGATCCTCCTCCCACAGATATGAGGGATTGTGATCTGTCAATCAGTATTGTGGAGCTCGGCAGCAGGGTGAACAGTCTGCCATGTTTGATGCGACGGAAACACTTCCCCGCTCTGTTAAACAAGAGCGGGTCTTTCTGATGTTATCAGGTAGATCACAGATCTCCCGGATACGGTTGAGTGTTTTTCTGTGCCGTCTTTTCATCAGAATTTCAGATTGTGACTCATATTTCCAAATGATGTAACCTCTCTGCTGTGTGCCATACTTGTCATCGTCCTCCGCGTCTTATACTCCCTTTCATTGTACAGAATTTATTCCCCCCGACATTTTCTGCCGCGTCTTTCTCACGGAGTCATTGATTTCCAGTCCTGTCAGCACAGCAGGACACTTCCCTCACAGGTCTTGGCAGAAACACAAATACAGAGAGGCTGCTACATAATGCAGGAGGTGAAGCAGAGGAGTCATAGGAGGCGTCAGATTGATGACTACGTCGTAAACTCTACTACACAACTGACAATCATTCAGGAAATCCAACATGAGGAAGGGGCTCAAATCCAGACTTACCACGTCACAAACCTCACTTCCATTCAATCTGCTACAGTACTGTTAGCTTAACTGACTCTCAACTACACCTTACAGTTAGTTTTACTTATTTTTAACAGTATTTTGTCATGTTTGTTTTTGTATATAGAGTTTAATCATTTTAAACCTCTTTAATAATTTTTTGCTAATCATCTCGTGTCTCAGATATAGCCACGTTAGCCAGTCAATTAGCCTAGCTGGCTACTAAAATGAAGAAAAGCACTGCCAAGCCGCTGCTGAGTTTTGCTGTCTCCCAGTTTATGGCCACAGGAGTAGCTTACATTTTGCAATGGTATATGCGATGTAAAGTCAAAGTGTACGTTTATCATTTTAGAAAGGAGACATTAGCAGCTCTTCCTAGCACTTAGTGTAAAATAACGTTACAGTTTGAAAAAAGCTGCGCGGGCGTGACTAGCTAACATCTTGATCACCGAGGTGATAATCAAAATGATTGAAAAGAAATTCTAAAAACACAATTGAAAACGAATGAAAAATACTATTAACAATATGTTTTAAATTAACTGTGAGGTCAGGGGAATGTACGTTAAGCTAACGTGACTGTAGAGTCGACAGCATGTTGAAATAAACAGACGTGCAGCTCTTAGAAAGTAAACACGTCACATGACATTGTGCGAGTGGAGTGTAGGCGGTGGTGCTAGGGAAGTAGTCAAGTCCATTTATTCAGATTTACTTTATAAGGAAGTTAAATCAGCCGGTGCGGTGGCGGTGCTAACAGAGCCGCTGACGGTGGCTGGTTAGCAGCTGCCAGCTATCACCGAGTCATCTTACTGTTTCTCTCACACGACACGTCACTTACAAACATGACATAAAGGCTGTATATTACATTGTGCATATTTCTTTATCTAAAAGTTATATAAAAATATATACAAAGTACTTTTAGGGGGATTAACAGGTGCTCAACAGATTTGTGACGTGTCTGTAGCACCTAACCTGGTCACAGGCACAGCGCGACACCGTCTGCTACACCTAAGTTGAATGTTGGGACACATTGACGGGCTTTGTTTCTGGATTCTGTCTTTACCATAGAAGTGATACTACAAAAATGGAAATCAGACCATGTGCCTACTTTTGAAATGTGGCTCGAAATTTGTGATATTCTCCATCTGAAAGAACTTAAATTCAAAGTGGTAATATTTTGAAAGAACACGCGGCCCAGTTTGTGGTCCGCCTACAAGAGTTGAGAGCCGACATGAATGAAAAAGTTTTTTTTTGTGTGTTCTGTAGTTTCATGCTTGTATTTTCGGAGGGTTTGAGATCGATTCCCCTCCAGCCTAATGTGTTCTATCTCCGGGCCTGTGTTTGTCGTGCTGCTGAGGGTCGCTGATCAGTGCTCAGATCACCTAATCATACACATCTCACTGTGAACTGCGGGATAATTAGGCCTTGGATGGGTGTTCCTGATTCCATTTGATTTTTAATTGCGGGTGTAAAGGAGCTGGCTGAAGGGGTCTGATTAGGGATGGGTAGGTGATAGTTTGCATCTTGTTTGTTTTATTTTGTCGTGTTTGCCATATTGTTAGTTGCAATTTGTGCACAGGAGAAAACACATGATGAAAGAAGGAACAATTCATTTTTCTTCTTGGGATGTCTAAATTCAAATTGTGCTTCAAGGGTCTGTTTGGTAGATTTCACTGCTCGAGTGGAGTCCTTCCGAGTGATGAAAATATTTACCGCCGTAAAATAAAAACTGTGAGGGTCGGAGAAAAGGGCCTCAGCTTTCATTTGATGTGTCAGGATGTATCTATCGCCTTCCAGGGAGCTGTTTGGCATATGCTTTCTCTACAGTAAATGTTTACAGTGATGAGTAGGTCATGTCTAAGAGGGGGTGGGGGAGATTGTGAACATCTTGAAATGACTCATGTTTCTTCTTTCAGAAACAGCTACATGCTGAAAAGCTTTGCATCTGTACCGGGGATCTCCTGATTGTAGAAACCCAATCACTAATGTCTCTCTTAATGCACTTAGACATGATGTTCATTCTGCATTTTTCCGCTGTAGGTACTATATATGTAAGAATATATATGTTCTGTTAGTATTATATATGTGCATTCTCTTACGGGAAAGTTATCCCGTACTTTTAACATAATCTTGGGAGTTTTACCCTCAAGTAGAGATTCATTTTAAAGTTTTTCCCAGGATTTTATGGTCCTTTTATAGGCGATTGGATCTTTTTTTTTATTATTTAGTTATTCAGTGTGAAGACCAGATAAAGGCATATAAGAAAGTTTAAATTAGATTGTAGCTTGTTTACTCATGCATATTTAATGTTAAAAGAAGTACTTTTCATGGATTTATAATGAACATAGCCATTAAGAACACATATACGAAGAAGATAAAGTCTCTGTGGTTTTACGTCACTGTATGCATAATACCCAGCGTCCAAAATTACACGTTTCTTCCTCACTAATATTGGCTCTTTCTTCTCTTTTTGCTGTCATTTCACCAGGAGGTTGAGGTCAGTTCTCTCCAGTTTTTATACAATGTCTTCTTCATTCATGACTCATTTCCTTGTCTTTTTCGTGTGTCTTTATCTCTGCTTCTCTGTGACTCCCCTTCAACTTTTAATTAGAACATCTAATGTTCTAATTAAGTGGGAAAAAAACGGCGGTGCACTTAGGCGGCAGCTCACCCCCGACACCATATGTCTCACACACATAGGCATCAGGATTTGTTGGGCTCATTTCCATACGGATCTACAGCCATAGTCCATGCTCATCTGTCATCATGCTGCAAAGCTAATGTACACATTATAATCAGTGTGCAATGATAATGTAAACTACTTCTCCTCTATGAAGACGACAGACTCTTAATATGTTGTTCAATCAATAACTCTTGTGTGCTCAAGCCTGCAGTGTGAACTCCATGGATTATTGCCAGCAGTTGCTAATGACAGATGTTTTCTGGATATGTCTACAGGATGATTATGTGCGTACCTGGGATGAAAATCAAGGCTCCAATGACAGTAAGTCCCTCACCATCTCATCTATTTCTCCCTGTGTCAGTAGTTAAACTCTTGAACACTGTTGAAATGCTTCGATGTGCCTCCATACAGCTTCACAGAGCTGCCTGCTTTACTGTAAACCCGTCTTTTTGTAACCTAGTGTTATGCACCAACATGAAAAATAGATTTTTTGTTTGCTCAAATTACATTGTCCTCTTTTCAAAATGTCTCATCATGCTCCCAAAATGGCAGCACAGCCTACTTATTTGCCAAATAAGAACTTCTTTTCATACCTGCCTGGGCTGTATGCTGATGCAGTGAAATTAAAGCACTGTGATTCATTGAAACTGAATGCCTTCAGCCTGTACTGCAGCTTGGAGGCAGCGTCGATGGCCTGTAGTTGAACTGTGATGCTTCCCACCGTTTATCGTATGCGACAGCCTTGCGCATGCTTTGTGTTTGTATTCTGAGGTCTGGCTCACTGTCCGCAGTTGAAGTGGTTCCTCAGCAAAAAAAAAGCTTGAAAGATGTTTCTGTTTTATCTGCTTGAGTGGATCTGATGTGCCTCCCCCAGGAGATGCTAAGCATTGACTCGGCTTCAACCCATCACCTCTCTGTCCTGCTTCCTCCTTTTTTTTCCTCGGCTGCACTTGAGCAGGAGATGTGCATACTGCCTGTCTGAGATGTCCTCCACAGTCCCCGCTGCGACTCCACAGCCTTAATTGAGCCGCTGACAAATTAAGTTATGACACAGAGTTGTGTCCTCAACCATTGCTACCTGATTTAGAGCTTAAATGAAGTCGGCTGAATGGCAGAGTCCATTAGCGCAATTTCCAAAGGCTTAATGAAGGACTAATTGTGGTTTCCAATGAAAGGCCAGAGAGTGAAATAAAAGCATGAGGAAAGCGTACGGGCTAATATGACTTGATTTAATGTAAAGGGACTGTCATCAACATCACTCCTGCCAACTCGCAGTCCGTTTGGTGACGAGGAAATTGTAGACTCTGTGAAGAAAGTTGACTCGCAGAGGGTGACAGGGTGTCATTGTGCCTCAGTGAGGCTGTTAAGAGGAAACTGTTCTCAATAAAGAATAAAAAGCATTAGCCTGTGAAATTCCATGTACAAAAATGCACAGTAAGAGAAGGACAAGATATTAAGAGTGAGTTGCTAGAAACACATCCAGCGATCTAATTCCAATCAAATACACATTAGCTTTGCAAGTCTTCATCCGCAAGGTTGCATTTTTTCTCTCCCAGATATAAACATGAACCAGGTTTTCAAGAATAAATATGTCTCAAAAGATAACAGAAATATTGAACTCAATGCAATTTTTAATGTCAACACCTGATAAAGGCATATTGGAGGAACCTGGACTGGAATTTCACGTTCTATAAATAACTTGCTGTGAGGGAAGATTTCAATTGAGATGAATTAATAAACTCAGTAATGTCCGTGAGATTAGATTTCACAAGCCTCTGGAAACCTACTGGAGGAATAAAATACCATTAAAAAAATGCACATGAATTTAATATTGACATAATGACATGACTCTTATCTCCCGGTAGCAGTATCGATAAGCTTGAGACCTTATTGGTTTTTGAGCCGGGTCCTTGTGGAACCCAGTGTCGATTCCCAGCCCTTGTTTTCTGCCCAGTATGCTGGGAATCATGTAAATGTCAGAAGATTCTACACCTTGTGATTCATGTCCAGTTCATGTTTCAGTGCTGCAGGGATATTGTACTTTATATGTGTGTTATGAGTGTGTGTGTGTGTGTGTCAGGGTGGTTTAATGGATTTGTAGCAAGGATTTAAAATCTGTTTGCACTGGATGTAAAAAACAAAAACTACAAAAAAATCATTGGCTTTGGCCATCCTTCATGTATTGCCAAATTGCTTGGCATTGACCGATTTAAATGTGGGCTCAGATTCAACCCAACCGACATAGATCAACTTCACAAGTGGAATCCGTGTAAAGTCGGTGTTCAGCTGTGTGTGCTCAGCCTTTATAACTTTATCAAAGTTTCATATGCTTGCCTCAGGTTGTCAGATGAATGGTGCTTCACTGCTTTCAACTAACACAGCACAAAGCCCTTCATCTCTCTATTTCCCTTTCTCTCCTTTTGACACGAGTGTGCTTTCTCCCCCCATTGATCTGCCTTCCTTTATGAGTGGCCTAATGAAGCGAAGGAGCAAAAAAGAGATTTGTCCCGCTGAGCCATCACTAAATCAGTGTGATGTCTTTACTCCTGATCGCAGATGAGCCAACGGGCCTCATTTCTCAGGCAGGCAGCCCAGACCACGATACCGCCGCGCAGAGGAATGCAGAGCTTTTTAACTGTCAACACCCCTTAACACGGAGACAGTCCAATCCAACAAGGTGGAAATTTGCATGCAGGCGCCGCACAAGCTGACTCCACATCAGCCAGCCGTGTGCTGAGTGAACGAGAGGTCAGGGTAATTTGCAGTCGCTTTCTACAGTCAATACATCAATCCAGCAACCGGCTCTGCTCTGTGATTGAATCGCCACACTCTAGATACAGTGAACACAGCAGGAGAGGAGCTAATTTGGACTTGTAGGCATACGAAAATGTACACGCACACTAACACTCTAGTGTTTGTATGTAGCGCTCACAAAAGACCTGATTTACCTTGATTTTCCAGGAGCTTTTCTCGGTCAGAGAGGCCAGGTGGACGCTGAATGGAGACACCAGCAAATCAATGGCTTCATATCAATGGCAGACGCCCAGGAGATAGGAAAACCAGCTCAATCCGCACTTCACAAGGTCTACAGTTCAATGACTCTCGAGGATTCTAATAGATATTGGTGCTCGTAGCTCAAACACACACGCGCATACACACATATGATTGGACTGCCATAAAGCTGTTTGTTGAATATCTACAGCCAGATGACTGTCCACCAGCTGAGATCTCATGATTAAGCTGCTCTTTTTTCCTGAAGATTCTGCCCTCTGCTAGACGCCTCGACTGCTATGAACACGTCAATAAAGGAGAAGAAAGTCTTCCAGCTTGTACAGAATATTTGTATTATATCCACTCGTAGACATCGCCAGTTCTTTCTACCAGTGCATAGTGGTAGTGGGGGGGGGACAGACAGGAGAATCAATTCCTTATATACATGTATTTGAACAGAGCACCTGGTTAAACATGCTGGGATTTGAACCAATGACCTTCTGAGGCAACAGTGCTAAACACTGAGCCACCAGGCTGACAATTGCAACTAGAGACCACATCTCTAATAATCTAGATGATGCAGGACTAGCCTCCGTGGACCATCGGTTACCTGAGAACCCTACAGGAGGACCTGCCCTGGCCGGGTAGAGACCCACGATTAGGAGAAGGATCGGTTATAAAAAGACTAGAAGGATTGACATGTTGCAGTTATTGGATTAATTGAATGAACTAGACCTCTCAACATCTAAAACAATCCTCTAAACCACTGCTGCCCTTCTCATCTTTACAGTGTGAACGTGTCACCCTATCCTGCTCTCCAACCACAGGCCACCTGGTGCTGCTCCTACGGAGTTCAAATCCCTCATACGAGACTGTAAAAGGATCAGCATATTAATATGACTCCCCCATTTATTTTAAACTAATCTTTTCAAGGCATGCCTCACAGCTACAGAGTGTCTACATTCCCAGTATCCAGCCCAGCCGGCCCCGTAAACTTACCCTAACTTCGAACCCTCATAACTCATTATGTGCCACAATGAGCCGGGTAACACAAGACCCTGGGAACTAGTGTTGGGACTTTGGTCGGGCAGATGGATCTTATGTCTCTGTTGCACTCAAAGAGTCGTTACTATGACTCATTTTTCTCTTTTGCTTTTTGGCTGGACCACAGCAACGGAGGCCACTGGCTCGTCATTAGCTCAGTCATTAATATCATTGGAACGTCCCAGCTTGGCCACTTGCACTGTTGGATTGACTTACGTCCGTCTTGTTTCTTACTTATATAATCAGTCCGATGACGAGGAGTGTGTTTTCGGGAGAGTCGATTGCTAAACAAATAAAACTGAAAGGAACACAAATGGAAAGCTTTTTCTGCCTTAATTAATCAGGATCAATACTACTCTCGTGTCCGTATGCTAAATACAAAGCAACTGTATAGCCAGCAAAGCATAAAGACTGGAAGAAGAGGGAAACAGCAACCCTCTCATATTGAAAAGAATATCCACCAACGGGAATGTAGCTTCAGACATTAGATTGATAATTATCTTTTCATCAATGTCAAGAAATTTTCCAAGATGTTCATTTGTCCTTTAGCAATGAATTAGCTATGTGTAGTGCAGAGGTTTGATTACACGTTACACACTCAGTGTACCAAGATTTGCCATGTCAGACCTTGAAAACCCTCATGCGTGATGGGAAATGTGTCCCCCAGAGGGACAAACCCTCGGAGAACTAGCAGCAACATGCCAATGTTGCTTTTATTGTCTGCAGCGTAGCTGTTTTGGTTCAGTCTCCGCAGCGGCAAGCAGCTGCATTCAGCAAAACTGATGCTTCCCGCCAGCAGACAAATTTATCCGCTAGCTGGTGATCATAATGGAGCATTTAGAAGCAAAAGAGCCAGATATTTCCCTCAGGTGTTGCCGGAGAAAACAGAGCCTAAAGAAAGTAATATTGGACTTACTTTGACAAGATTGCCTTTAAGTAAACATGACTCCAAACTGTTAACATTGCTTCATGCTTGGTGGATGTGAAAATGAGCAAATTGTTGCTTTTGTATTCGCTTTATTCTCTTTATAAGATGATAATATGTCATGTTGTGTTTCTACTTGTTGCCCCCGATTCTTAGATTGTATAACCTCGATTGCCTCTATTGTTGTTTGCTGTTTGTGTCAAGCTCATTCTTTCATTAACTGGACTAGCCAGTGCAGACACTCCTACCTACAAGACAAGACAGCACTGATTGTATTAGAGACTAAGTGTGTAAATAGTAGATAAGGGGGCTGATGACGAGGATGTGGCCTGAGCTCTACTTTCATATCCTCAATCTGTAGGGATAAACCCCATGTAATGCTGGATTGGATTATGTTGAGGCATTTGGAGCCTAATTAAGAGAGGGTTACTGCTGCAGGCATTAGTCTAATACCAAAGGAGAGACTTTTAAAAAGTACAAATGTATGTAGGTGTAGGATGTGCTGAGGAAAAAACACAAACGAAAGGACCAAGAGTGAGAATACATTTTGGAGCTTTGAAGACAAAAGAATTATAAAAAGACTGAAGAGAGGTAGATTGATAGACATGATTGCACAACAGGGGTTTGAAACCCAGAGAGGGAGAGAGTTCTCAGAAGCGCCAGATTGAGCTGCAAATCACAGTCAACCCAGAAATGATTCCCGGACCGCTGAGAGCCTGTTGCTATGGAAACGTCATCATCACGGGCACTGCTTTAATCCGTGGAAGCCTGTTAAGTTAACATGAGGCTCAGGCAGCTACCTTATGCTTTTGTACTCGCAAAACAACGCTGTGCCAGCAGCTCGCCACCGACAAGATTTATTTACAAATGTTTTGCTATTAGAAGTCACGATTATCTGCTCTCCGAGGGAGTGGCTGGGGTGGGGGTGGTGGGGTGTTGTATCGGTGAAATCATCATGGTATGGATTGCAAAATACATAGCTTTCCATCCTTGCTCCATCACTTTTACTACCTTGATATTTTTTATGTGAGAATGTATGCTATAGGTTGGAAAGGCTGCTGCACCCTGAGTCTTCCAATCCAATGGGATGAGTGGGGGGGTTATTAGTCAGACCCACAAGGAAAAAAAGGAAAAAGGGAAGCAGTGAAAAAAACGAGAAGGTTGAAAAACAGAAAACATAGAAACAGAGAGAAAAGCTGTGTGATGTATGTGATACGTCACTACGAGAAACTCTACACAATCAATGTCAACTGGAATATGGGGCAACCAGGGAATAAGGCTCCACTGTTGACAGTGAAAATGGACGAGTCTCCATCCAGGCATTAATGCCTCTGAGCCTGTTTCTCCCCAGCAGAGCAGTCAGTTATACAACCAGCTCAGTCATGACAGGGGGTGTATTGTTTTGGATTTGCTTCTCAAATCAGATATCTGTCGGTTTGCTTCAATAATCCTGTGATGTTGGCAGCATTAATGTATTCAACCAACAGGGAGGACAAGCGGAGATCCTAAGCCTGCCTGCTAAATCAGAATAGTAGCAGAAAGCAGCGAGAGCAGGGGATGTAAATCATTAAGGCACATCTGCCATATCGATGAAACCTGCAGTTTGTGAGTCATTTTCTATTTTTTCCCCAGATGTAGACACCACCAAGGACCCCTGTCAAAAGGTTAAGTGCAGCCGGCACAAGGTGTGTGTCGCCCAGGGCTACCAGAGAGCTGTGTGCATCAACCGCAAAAAAATGGAGCACAGGTGGGTGTATGCCGCTCCTTGCGAAGTATTGATTAACTCATAAAACACGCATACTTTTGAAGTCATAATGAATTCTTAGGTCAACATGTGTACGGTTGATGGCTTGTGCTGGTCAGGGATGTTTTCCTGTCAGTGGTGATAATATTTCTTGTGGATCAGTGCTGTGCGACTGCCCGCTGTTTAATGATACGCTAACACATTCAGCCAACACGGGCGTGGCGGCACCGTCTCCGCACGGACGAAAGAAATTAGCACAGCAGCTCAGTTTGATGCTGAAGTGTTAATGTATCCTCTGTCCTTCAGACTAAAGCAACCTGGTCTCAGGTCTTCTGATGGGATCTGTCAGCCCTGCCCCATCTCCTCCACCGGGCCTGTGTGCGGATCAGACGGACACAACTACGCCTCAAAGGTACACTGAAACAATTATAATATATTATGCATTAAATTACATAGATTGTCCTTTTGCTCTATTTAGGACAATGCTAAAATGAGAGAAGCTTATATTAGGAAGAGACAGTGTAACATTTTTCCCCTGACATGCTTTTATTTTGTTAATACTAATGAGAAAATTAAATTCGAACAGTGAACCATGACATTTTTAAAATTTGGATATGTTGCAAGTGAAATGTACCTACAGTGCTTTCAGTTATGTTGCATCCTCCTGCCAACATTGTTTAAATGCTCATCAATCTACACTCAATTCATCATAATGACGCTATAGACAGAACAGAAATCATCAGATTCAGGTACATTAAATCTCAGCCTTGAGTCTATTAAAAATGTGCAGACATGATGTACAATGCAGTGAGGGATAAATACTGACATTATCCTCACACATTCAGAGCTTTACAGTGTAAAGTTACAGTGTGTTCCTCCTGGGAAATACAGAGACAAAGAGCCATGATATAAGGCCTGAAAAGGACCAGTGGTGGCTTGCGGCAAAAGAATCCCATGTGTTTATTGATTTATGCTTTGTCTTTCGGATCACTATTCTTAACCTTGTCTGCAAGTAGAGGTTGGAAAACACGTTCAGGAACCAGTCTCAAATTTGAATGGAGGTATACAGTCGGTCACCTCATGAATATTTGATCAATGCCGCAGCAATAACTCATTTTACTTCACCTTAAAGCCCTTGTCGATATCGCAGGTGTGTGTGTGTGTGTGTCAATGCATGTGTGTCTTTGTGTTGCAGTGTAAGCTGGAGCAGCAGGCGTGTCTTACAGGGAAGGATCTCACCCTGAAGTGTTCTGGTCTGTGTCCTTGTCCAACTGCTACCCCTACTTCCAAGGAGAGCAAACATGGTGAGATCCAACATCAACACACAATAACCGTGCCAAAATAACCTGAACAAATATAATTAAAATCGACTGGCAATAACTGTGATGCAAAGCTTCCCTTTCATTCTGTGCTCACACACATGTACAAGGCATGCACATTATGAACAGGTGCAACAATGATCCTCTCTCTGGCCTCCCACAGATAGCTGTACTGGACAGGATCTGGCTGATCTTGGGGAGCGTCTGAGGGACTGGTTCCAGCTACTTCAGACCAATGCCAAGCAGAACAACAATAGCAAGCCCGGGGCAAGATCCACCGCAGCCAACACTGCATCAGGTTAATAAATATGAACTGCATGAAGACGAGTTCCCATACTGAAGATAAATGCAGGATACTTTACACGCAACAGTACATGTAAGGACTGAATTTGAAAAAATAAAAAATCTCCCAGATGGTGGTTTATCCCCCTCTTATGTATTGTGAGATATATAAAACATAGTAGGGCCGGAATCTCAAATCTCTTGAGTAGATGAGATTGAGATTGAGATTATGTTACTGTCAGTGACAGAGGTGATCTTCTGGATCCGACCAGCTGATGCCTGATAAGCACAAAGTCTGTGGAAAATGCTCTTAATGGTTTGGTTCTCATTTCTAAATACCTTTTCTTTATTCTAGTGAATTTGTCTCTAGAAACATTTGGGGAAACAATCATGTATGAAGTACACAGTGAATAGAATGCATTGCAATTGCTAACAGGAAATATATTTCCTGAGGACACATGGTTTCATTTTTCATTTGTGCAGCTGCCCCCTGATAAAATATATGTCTGTCTTTGTGTTTGCAGTGCTGGACAGGAGCCTGGTGGCCAGCTGTAAAGACTCCGTAGGCTGGATGTTTTCCAAACTGGACACCAATGGCGACCTTTATCTCGACCAGGCTGAGCTGGCTGCCATCAACCTGGACAAATACGAGGTCTGCATCCGTCCCTTCTTCAACTCCTGTGACTCCTACAGAGATGGCAAGGTCTCCACTGCTGAATGGTGCCTCTGCTTCTGGAGAGAGAGTGAGTGCACTAGGGAGGATGTTAGCGTTACACATTCACATGCCTGTGTGCTGCTATATTCCCCGTGGCCAATGCATTCAAACTTCAAGGCGCTCCGCTGCCCTCCGGATGGCCACCTGTGTATGGCTGTATTGCGTCGGTCACTATTTGTCTTCCCACTCATCCTCCTGTTCCCCTGTGGGGTGAAATGGTCACTGCAAGGCACTGAAAACATGCCTGCTGCTTGTTGACAGCCTTGTTCTCCCACAGCTCTCAGAGATTGTGCATCAGGCAACCAGCCAAGCAGAAACCAGGTCTCAGTCCCAGGAACATGCAATTCCTTTGTGCGAAAAACACAGAGGAAATGTTTTGGAACTGGTTTGAAAATTACTGTAATAATTATTTTTTTTATTGATTGGATTGTGCTTTAGTTTTGTATTTTCTCTTTTAAAAAAACATTCCCTCTGTTTTCCCACAGAGCCGCCCTGTCTGACTGAACTCGAGAGGATCCAAGTGCTCGACGGCGGCAAAAGGAGATTTGGTACGTATTCTTGCAAGAGGATTTGAACCCATTTGGATCCGTCTTTCTTGGATAGGGGTTTTAATCAAACAGATCCCCAAGCAGGAGGCAGGGATTAGTTCCTGATCAGGCTTGTGGATTAGAAGTTGATACTGACAGACTGCAAAGGAAAGTAGCCCTGAGTGTGTGTACATGTGCGCATACGCGGGTAAATATATGGACGTTTGTGTGTGTCTTCGGACACGTGTGCACGCCTGTGTGCACTGCAGATTTTGGCTGGCTGACTCTGCTCTGAGTAAGGACTCTTCAAGGACACAGAGCAGCGAGCAGAGGGCAGTCCGCCAGCCCCACGCTCAGATGTTCCCTTGAAAGACGAGAGGGACAGTTCTGTTTTGCCCCATCTTTTGTGATTGCCTACACATTCATCTCTGTCTTGACATTATTATACTAATAGCAGCTGATATACAGTATGTAACGTCATCAGGTTTTCATCCATCCCTTCAGGATGTGCCTTTTCCTGGCTCTCTGTACTCCTGTTTGGGACCACGAGCTTTATTCATGTAGCAGTTCAGAAAAGTACAAGTTCCAAATCCTGTTTCCTGCCTTATCCGAAGATTATTAGCTTGCCATCCCTCATATAATCTACACACACACTCTACACCACCCCTATATACTGACCTAATACTTATTCATCCCTATCCCACTGAACATATTTGTATTCATGGAATATGGAATTGGCTGCCACATATGCTGCATACATTACACTCCCACTTGGGCTCCGTGCCATGTGTGATGAAGCATGATACAGGATGTGTTTATCTGCAGTTGCCTTCATGGGGTTTGGAGAGATAATACAGCATGTACGGTGAGACGGGCTCACCCTACCTGACTTTGATTTATTTCTGTGTGTGTGAATGACAGGTCGATTCATCCCTAACTGCGATGAGGACGGCTACTACAGGAAGCAGCAGTGTGACAGGGGAGAATGCTGGTGTGTTGACCAAAATGGCGGAGAAGTAGCCGGATCGAGGATTCGCGGCAAGCCAGATTGCGGTATGTCCCAGTGGTTTCAGCTGTCAGTGCATGAATAGGAATTGAACTTGGGAGCTGAATTTAAGCGAGAAAAATCAACTTTTCTGCACACACTGGAACACGTCCCCTGCGGATCAGCCCACTTCTCAACAGCATCCCCACACGCATTCTGCACAGGGCTCCCTTTATGTAAAAGGACTTAGGCCCCCTGCAACATAATTCACTGCAGGGACCACATTCATGTGTCCGGAGTCATTTGCATTCTAAAGCGTCGCTTGTCACTGTGAGAAAAGTCTTTCAAGATAAATGAGGGCTGGTTGGACTGAGCCTGCTCCTGATAAGAACTGGTCCCCTGACAAGGTTGAGAAATAGCTATTAAAATGCAGACATAGTCAAACACATGTCCATATTTTGCCAATGCAGTCAATGTTTTTAAATTGATTCCAGTATTCCTCATTTGTAAAGGGAGGGAATGAGCAGAAAATTATTGCAATATATAAGAGGACCACAGTGGATAATTCCGCCTCCTCCCTGTCCTATTTTCTCTTCACAGATGATGAATTGGCATATTCAGGTGATTTTGGCAGCGGGGTTGGATGGGAGGACGAGGAAGAGAAAGGAGCCGAGGAGACCGCAGAGGAGGCTGAAGAGGAAGAGGGAGAGGTGGGAGAGGTGGATGATGGGGGATACATCTGGTAAAGAGGCGAAATGTCACCCCATCTCTCGACAACAGCATCTTGATGGTTCCAAACACACAGATTCTGCACAGAGATGGACGTGGTGAAACTCTCAAACTCAGAACAACAATGGCCTATGAAAAAGGGAGGGAAGGGGTTGCCAGGGTGGGAGAGGGAAGATATATAAGTTGAGGGAATACCTAAATGTTACAGGATGCTCTTAAAATGGGCAGGTAAAGGGGACATATCACTATTAGTAATTATGGGGTGTGGAGTCAAGAAATGTGTCCCTCATATTTGTGAATCTTTGTTCTATTCTGTTGTATGTCCTTTGACCCATCTTTGAGCAGTTCTTAGCCGGCATAATGGAGATTTGAAGCAGCTGCGGGTGCTTGTCATGTGCCTGCGTATAAAAAAAAAGGAGACAGAAAGGATGCCTTTCAATAGCTTAAATTGTCCTCTTTCATCTTTTCTTTCTGTAGATTAACAACGTTTAGATAGCCAGACTTGGTCTTAGTAGGAGAAAGAGGAGAAGCCACATCAGATTTATTGAAGAGCAACCTTTGACTTTACGGTTTTTCATGTCATACGCTTCAGCTCATGTGTGACAGTAGTGCCCTGTCTCCTCCATGACGTATTAAAAAGAAAAGTTTGTCACGCATCACTCTTTAGCTTGTATATAATGTGTGTATCAGAAGACAGATTGTCACCTATTAGTCCTGTTATCAATGCCTTGAGAGACTTGCAGATCCTACTGCTCGGTTGACAAGTGTACATCGTATCATAACGTGGATCAATTATTGTGTTTAATAAAAAAAAATAAAACGAATAAACTGGTCTGTATGGCCCAGCTGGCCACCTTACGTCTGAGTCTGTGCTCTCTCTCTCTTTATTGTGGAAGATAGATGCGAATATGCAGATTATAGTGAGCTCTGAGCATACTTCATTCTCTATCAGCACTCATGCATATGTGCACCCATAAATTATTAAAAAACAAATTAGGGTCGGCATATTCAGGGTATATTAAATGTGCAGTTGCTGTAATACCATGTACACCACATAAAAGCTATTACTTTATACTAAATACTTGGAATCTGGCTGTTCTTCTTGCAAGTGGCAGATGATCGACAAAAACAACGAGAGCCAATCTGTTAGAAACTTGTTTTTAATTCTCATGTGTGTCAAAGATATAAACCTGCTCTGTCTGTGACTGCGAGGATCGTCTTGTCAGCTCACTCCTGTCTAACCTCACTCTGCAGTAGAGTGTAGCGGAAAGCTGTGAGAAACCCGCAGAAATTAGATACCGCCGCAGGTCTGCTTATCAGCTCTTCTAAAGGCACATATAGAAAGTTCTCTCCTTGCCTTTTTGGGGACATTGCCTGCCTCTGCTCTGTGTTAACTAGTCAGTCTGGGAAGAGTGCTTTATGTTACCGTGAGTGCACATCCACTGAGAAAGCTTGTTTAAACAAAAACTGACTGTAACCAATCTTCTGAAGCGTAATTTCTCAATTTCTTGTTTGTGTGATAATGGAAATCCGTGCTAGTAATGTCTTGGTGATTTAAACCTTGAATATGTTAGATGAGCCTGCCAACAGATGTATGAATACCTGATACTGACAACAAGTCTTACGTCGACCCAAAGGGACCAATCATTTTCAGCAGCCTGTCAGCCTCTCAGGCTGCATATTTTTCCTGCTTGGTAGAAAGAAAAAAAAAAACAGGCCGTATGAAACAGAACCAGGTGTAAATCCTATCTCGTGTTTCCAGGGAAATTTTTGACGCTGTTACTACAATAAATAGGTGTTACATGTACAGAAATAATTACTCTGCGTCACCAAAATACACAAATGTATTAATTATGACATTACTGTACATGGCAGACACAAAAACAATGACTGCAGGTATTTCACTAGCTTAAACTTGACTGTTAACGTGGTATTTTAAAGATTTCGCATCGCCTACTGTCATACCTCTATTCTGACGATGAGTCTGTTTGTAAAAAACTTTTTCTATTTGACGCCGAGTTTGTTTTAAAATCTTACATTTGATAATCTCATCATCTGATTTGACTTTGCATACGTTATATATTCATTTAAGCATTTTCTCTAGCACATCCTCAGTTACAGTTTGCTTTGAGAATCTTGTAGCCTCCACACCCTCTTCACTTCTTCTTCTGAAGTGTCCAACACCTTGAACACATTAACATCTCTCATCTCATTAAATTGATGCAACAATCTCTGCAATACAGTCACTGGAATGCTGAAGTTGAGGTGTGGGTAGGTGACTTTGGCAGCCAGGTCCCTGGTGTTGCTGGACACAATACCTGCAAAACAACAATATTGATCTCTGTTAAAATTGCAACAACAGCAGTGCAGAATGAGAAATCTGATGCCTTTTGTTTACGCATCTAGTGTATCTTTACACCGAAGTTTTCCGTGGTCACATCATGCCCCCCTCTGATCAAGAGGAGTAAATGATTTTGTAGACGCAAGGTTCCTTACCGAGCAGCTCTCCTGAGTGTGTCCGCACGACAGCACCCCCGCTGGACCCTGCTTGTACTGCACAAGTGGTCTGAAGCATGACAGGCTGATCATTCAGGCTGATAGCTTTAGAGAGGACGCCACAGGTCAAGGACGGACCAAATCGCTTACCCAACCCGCCGTAGCCCACCACTAACACAGGTTCACCTGTAAGCAGTCATAACAAGCTGAACATTAATTATACAGCAGTGTAATTAGCTTGATAAAAACAGAAATATCCCGATGGTTATTATCTATTCTACTGATTCGACAATGAAGGACTGGACCTGGATTGAATTTCTGAGCCATTCGAGGAACCACGACTTCTGGTGCTGAACGTCTCAACTGCACAAAAGCCACATCGTAGGGTGACGACATTTTAGTAGAAAAAAGCACATCGCCTGCAATATCATGGACTCTGTGAAACAGAAATCACCAAAAACAAACATCAGACATTGAACAGACATCATCACACACTGTGATAAGGACCATTATATCACCTACCCTCATCTAAAGACCATGCACCCCTGCACATGTGTTTTCAATAGCCTAACATAGATTAATGTAGCTGCTTTTCATTTGGGAGTTCAAGTGTCAGACTCCTGGTACTTTGCATTCTGGCTTACCATCATATCTTACTGATGCACTAAGATGGGTCAGCTCCATTATTAATGTTAGTAGAAACTGTTTTTTTCCTTCCCTTCAAATTAAAACCCCTCCTGCACAGCAAAGGATATGGATGAAGAACTATCTGACAGCGTACAATCAAAGGTTTTAAGAGAATGTGTGGTCACCTTTCCCTGTGGTGGAACTTCAGGTTGACTGTTGACTTCCCATAGACAACATGCCGGCAGGTTACAACCAGCTCAGAGGTAACAAGAACCCCTGAGCCCCAGACCTGCCCGCAGTCCACAAAGCACACAGTTGGGTTTTTAACAGCTTTTAACTCATTGGCCGTGGGGGATATCTCGAGGCTTGTCTCTCCTTGATGAAGCCAAACATCGCGGAGCCGATCTTGACAGCATATGATGTTCCTGAAGATCAACTGGACTGAGCAAACTAGGGTGAGGCCGATCCACTCGTTCGCCTTCCACCCAAATGGAGACACAATCAGCCCAATGAAGTGTAAGCGGTCTGCACCTTTCATCACAAACAAACCCCCACCCTCTGTGCCTGGCAAGCAGCGGGCATCTGTGAGGATGACAGCGTTGTCCTCTCCGGCCAGGTTACTGACGATACCTCTGCTGATGGTGCTGATGAAGAGGTCCAGGCAGAGGGAGCCGAAAGGTGAACCACATGCAACAACCGGGCAGCCCTTCTGAAGAGATGAGCTGCTCTGCCAGGATATGGTATCTGAATCGGACACCACATCTGTCTTGAGTACAGCGAACCAGCTGAGGAATTGAGCATCTCGAAGCAGCTCTTCATCCCCCTCCTCACCATGGAAACGCCACTGGTCAGACTCTTGGAAAGCTGCCTGGAAAGCCTGTTTGAACTCCAAGCAGTTCACCAGCATGAGCAACTCAGCTGGAGCTTCATGTTGGTGTGATATTGTGCACTGGTCGGTCCTTTCCTGGGCAGGAAAACTGACCTGGATTCTCAGTTTTTCACCGAAGCTCTGACGAAACAGGCACCTGTGGTCTGCTGAGAAGGGCTCGTTGTCTGAAAGAAAACGGGAAAACGGGAGGCCGGTGCATATCACCGTTCCACTTCTGGGCTGGACAATAACCCCGCTACAGCTCACAGGTCCCTTGGTAGAAAAAGCCTCTGACACAGAAACTACACAGCAGCACCTCTCTACATCGTTTACCTCCATGCTGTTAGCAACGCAGATGAACTTTGCCCATCGGGATGACTTAGGCAACTTGAGGTCACAGGAACCCCGTTGAAAGGCAACAGGTTGGAATCAGCTGAACAACCGTTGGGAGACAACCTCTATACAGAGCAGATAACAGGCTGACTGCAAGCTTTAGCTTTTGTTCATCATCAACAGTATTCTTAAACTACAGTTAAAACAGTTCACTTAAAGTTGTTTTCTTCCTGGTTCGGTCTCATTGGCTCACGACAAGAAACGACATTTCCCGATTACTGTGATTGGCCACAGTGTAACTCCGAACAGCTCTGAGCCAATGAAAACAAAGTAGGCGGGAATATAGTTGCTTCCGTTTTTCACTGACCGTCTGTTTGCATTTGTATTACTCTTTTCATGTATGTTGCAGGAATTTAATTTCAATGTATGAAGAACCAAACAAAAATGTAACCTTAAATAAATACAAGTATAGATAAATGCATTTATAATACAGAAATAAATATATAGAAAATAAATATAGAAATACTCAATATAATGTTCATGCAGAGCTGGCACTACTATTACTCTTAAGTTTGTTTGTTATTTATTTAAAGACCCCATTTAATGATTCAGCAACTTGTGCGAAATAAAATAACTTAGAAATTAAAACGCTTTTTAAAGTCTAGTATTATATGAATTAACTCTGTACATGCTTAGAATTTTGATAATAATATCATAATACATAAATACATATATGGTTATAATTGGTCATATGACACCCCCCTAACCTACCAAAAATTCAATAAGAATGACCAGAATAAAAGGATTGTCAAAAATATTTATTTTGCTCAAACTTCACACAGCTTTAACAATAGTATGACCTATCTTTTGTAAAAGTTCAATTGCTTCAGAGCTGTTAGGCTTGACCACACATATGGCAAGCCAAATTTGTCCTTCAAAATATAAATAATAGCTTATATACAACTCTTCTTCTAAACAAAACTTGAGTACTCTCATAATATAACCACATGTTGTGACAGTAACTAATCACAAAGTACTCAAGTAACTTCACAGTGAAGTCACAATGAACCATCTTAAACAGGTTTGGGCATCACCGCTGTGGACAGATCTGTTACATTGGATGCTCTCTCATGTTATCATGTACTGCAATTATTTAACACTGTTGTGTGGTATTGAATACACCTCACAGCAAAATGTCAGTTATTTCACTTGGTTAAATTTGTTTAATTGTCTTTCAAGGATAAAACCTTAAATGATTTTTAAAAAATATGCAATTAGCAGGACTATCAGTATACTTGGAGGTAGAAGCCTACTGTATTGACACTTTGTAGGAAAAAACATTTCACTATTTTACAATCCTGAAAAACAAGTTCTTGATGAAGATTTATGATACTTGAAATTACCCCTTATTTTTAGATTCAAATTTAAAGTAATCTTAAATCGGCATGCACATTTGTTTGTCCTCAATTAAAGCAGGCACAAAACTTTAACCAAACTGACCTTCCCTGTAAGTCAACACCGGCAGCTAAAAATAAACCTGCGCAGCAAACTGGTTCACAGCGATGACATGTTCTATATGGCAAGCAGCATTCTTTACAGTCTTCAAGTAAACTTAGAAACTACAGCGAAAAGATTACTCTCTTCAGTCAATCTGAATAGTACAGTTTAGGGATTCATAACTTATGTTTAACTTACTATGGTGAAACTGATATGTCTTTGAACAGAAGAAGTAAACTGAGCATATGAACATTAAACCACTTCCTGAAACACGTTTCCAACAGGCACAGTCCTATTTATAGTATACTTATAAAATATTACTCTATACCAGGAAGTTGTTTGGAACATGTCTTTGTATGCACAGTCAGCATTGTAAATCAGTTGAAGTATGAATTTGTAACGAATCATTCGATGTACTGGGAGAGCCAGCGAAAGCCGTCTCCATATCCTTGTCTCTTCAGCACGCTGCACATGTAAACCTCCATGGGCCTTAGATTCACATCCTTTAGTGACACTTTGCCCTGAAAGAAAAAGCTCAAATTTCAACAATCAAAAATGACCCAAACATTTCAATTTACATTAAAATGGACACTGTGTGTGCAGCATTAATCCTAAAGCCTGCATGCTCTATAAAGTGAGCCCCACAGAGTGAACGCTGTAATCTGATTCGAACACTCCAACAGATCTTGTAAAGGTTTTCTATTGCATCCTGCTTCCCTTTGCTCTTCTCTTTTATGCAGAAACAGCAGGTGGTTAACATGATTTACACGAAGGATGAAACATTTGCACAAGACAGGCAATGTGCATAATGATACCAAGGAGCATGTTGTTCTGCTCCACCGCTGTTTTAAACAAGATCACTGATGACCTACACACACTTAAGCCTTCTTGAGGCGACTCAGATTTGTCATTTGGTTTTAAGAAATTCAAGACTACTTCAGTGACAATTTTTTTTTCCTGTTCTGAGAGGTAAGTAGAAGTCAAACTCCAGCAACACTTCTTGTATAAAGAACAACTCTTTTTTTTTGACATGATACTCATTGGTCTAACAGTAAAGTTGTTCTATACACTTAAAGTGTTCCGAGAAATAATTAGGTGTGGCCTTGCTAGACTTGCAGTGTTGATTCTCCATAGTTGTTAAAAATTCAGCTTTCAATCAAATTCTTTAGCCTCAAAATAAATGGTTGTGTGGTGGCATATGTTAACCCCATATGTTCATTACCTTTCCGGTTGTGTTTCCATGCAGGCCAAACATTCCTCGGAATGCATCCTCGCTGATGGCTTCTGGACGATCTATCTTATTCCCCAGGATGAGAACTGGGACATTTGAGATGCTTTCATCTGTTAAAAGCGCCTGCGCACAGGAAGTCTCTTATGTATGTGCATCAAATAGACCATCAATGAAAATGACAAACCATCGATACGGCTGGAGAGAGGTGTGATTAATACAATCAACTTACATCCAGTTCCACTTTTGCCTCTGCTAGTCGCTCATGATCGGCACAATCCACAATATAAACAATACCGTTTATGGCAGGGAGGTAGTTCTTCCAGATCCTTCGTGCTGTGAAAGCAACACATCGTTAGACTATAGTGACCCATAAGAGGAGGCCACCTCTGCACTAAATATTATTTTCCTTATTCCTACCTTGTGTATGACCTCCAAGGTCGAACGTCGTAAAGGTCATTCCAGCAATGGTCAATTCCTCAGATGCTGAGGACAGAGGACGAGAACTGACTTTAGATGAAGCAAAAATAAACAAACGTGCAGCACTGCAAGCGGGGATAATTGTTGAATTGACAACATGACAAATCCCAGGACACACTTGGATGTAGCGTGGGCACATGCTGTCCTAGCCTGTCGTCTCTGAGCATGTGCAGAAGTGTTGTTTTTCCAGCGTTGTCTAGTCCAAGGAACACCAGCTTGCCTGTCTTCCTGTACAACCCTGGTGTTGGAAAGAAAAGAACTGCTTTGACTATCATAAACTACTTGTGAATAAGTATTGTGTTGCTATCTTGCAGTAGTCATGTTCAGGAATGCAACTGAGGTCATGATAAAGCACTGTTACTATAAATATATGCACATTGATTGGTATTCGAACTAAAGATATCAGAAAAGAAGTTGAAACCTGCATTTTTATGTGTATTTGGGCTGGAATTTGTGAAATATAACAAAATGTGAAAGCAAATGCACTTAGAATAACATGTGATCACCAATATTGTACAGTACCTAAAAGTTGCAAGACACTGCTGAAGCCTCTGCAGATCCAATTAAATATAAAAGACATTGTGCTTGACGGCCTGTAACACAGATAACATAAAAGGAATTATTCACTGTATTATTATGCTTTAAAGAAGAGCCCAGCAACGTATTAATACTCCTGTACTATTGCAAACTGAGTTACAACATTTAGCACTGAAGCTCATTATTTCTAACACTGGATAATTCTGCTGGTATGTGTAAGCTCTGCGTAATCACACAAGCTTTAAAGTATGAAAGAAACGGAGGGCAAATTAAGCAACAATCACATTTCAGATGCCAGTATGTTCTGGGAGCTGTTGTACAGAGTCACAGTGATCTTCCTCAGACTATTTTTACGACAGGTTGTGGCAAGGACACTTGATCTCAGCCCCCCTGCTTCACGCCCTCTCTCTCTAACACACACACACACACACACACACCTGTTACTCTGTCTGGCGCTTGGTGTGCTAGTTGGAGTGCTGAGGACCGAAGATTGGAGATTGGAGACTGTGTTGGACACATTTTCAAAACTAAATTGTCCCATGTCTTTTATTTTATTTGTTTTAATTACATTAATTACGTTTAGTTGTTTCCTTGTTTTTCATGTATTTATTTATGTTATTGTGGTTTTGCCTTAATGTGTTTGATTCTGATATGTAGAGCACTTAGAGTTGCTCCATCCAGGAATATATTATTGCCTCAGATTAAGTGTTCTGGAAATATTCTCAGCTGTTTATTATCATTATCAACTCCAGAGGTAAAGTTTAGCATTTAACCCCTTAATGTATGGACTACCTAAATGTCCTTATGGGTGTAATACATGGCAGCGGATTGTAAGTATTCCAAAGCAAATCTACAATAATACCAGCATGAAACACGACAGGCCACTGAGCTCCTCAGAAACGACTGTTCTAGTATTTTCACGATCGCATATTACTAGAAGTAACGGAATCTGCTGTCACACAGTAAACAACAATCACTTTAGTAAACAACCTGACGCGCAGGAAAGCACCAGAGGAAATTAACCGAAAACTATCAACAAGCAGAACAAGTTACAACTCATCATTTAGGGAATTACCTTTGACTGCCAAACTTATGAACCCACCGTCCGCTGGTTTTGGCCAGAGCCTGCCCCGTGCACTGACTCAAAGCCCGCAAGTTTGACAGTTAACCGGAAGTACGTCACTCGGGCAACTCGTGAAGCTGAACTGACGCAGCCCTCATAACATTAATTAGAACTTTTCAGATCACTGGGTTTCGGTTGAACCACATACAAAGGTTATTACGCACTTAACATAACTATTTGTCCTGAATGAAACAATCTATTAAAGTTTCATGAAAATAAAAAAAATAAAAAATGACAGCCCTCATCAATATTTAATTAAATTCTGAATTTATGGTTATAAAAAAATTATAAAAATACGTTTTAATAGTCAGTTTTCTGAAAGAAATAACTGAACTGTTTATTTTTATTTATATAAATCATGTTATTCTTTGATATTTCTATCCTAGTTTTTATTAAGCCTTGTAAGCCAATATATTTATACTTTTTTTTTTGATATTATTCATGTATAAACCATTTTAATGTGGAATAGTACTAGTAATCTGGTTTTATGAGTATGTGTCTGACTTTGTACCATTTGTATATATCAAAAAAGCAGGTGCCGGTCATAAACTATAATCTCAAAGAGAAATATTGTACATGTTGTTTTTAAACACAATTTAAACCTGTCTGTTGAAGACATTATACTGCATTTTGAACCTTTGGACCTAGATAATTGTGCTGCGAGCCTGGTTGCATTATTTTGAACGAGAGTACCCGCGCTTACCATTGTTCCTCCAGTTAACATGTCTGCTGCACCACTTGAAATAACACGTTCAACTAACAAAAGTCTATAATATAAATACTTGCCAATCAAAATTTTATTTTTCCTTTTTCTTTTCCGCACTACCCCTGAAATACAGCCCTTTGCTAAACTTTACCTTTGATTTTATTGTTTGGCTTTGGAGTAAGAGATGTAAAAAAGGTTACACATTTGAGATGATATTCCCCACGTATACCAAACACGTGCCAAGGATTGGATTAGTGACATTACACACATCACACCATGTGAATACAGTAAGTGTTCATGTAAATATAATGCACTTAGCAGTAATGTACAGCAATGACCACCTGTGGGCCCTGGAATGACAATGACAACAGATAAGTTCAACACATAGTCCACAAAAGAGGAACTCTACAAATATTCTGTTTCAAATTCAGGATGAAGCCATTTCCTTCATTTACCTTGTGCCTATGAAAAAAAAGACACTAATCATAAATTACCCAGGGAAGCTTTATGAGACCATTTCAGAGTATCATATATCGCACAAATATCAAATCGGTACAGTGCCTGTAGTCTGTTTGAGTGCACATCTCTAAAGAGATCTTTGTTAAATAATTGAAAACTAGCTTCTCAAGACAGGAGCACTGTCAGACGTTTTCACTCTCTACAGTTCCTATCCGCTATCACTCCCATCTACAGCAAAACAGACAACCCAGACCCGCCTGTCCCATCCCACCATCCCATTGGTTCCTCATGAAATATCATCTTGAAGTATTCTTTGAGAGATGAGATTTTCATTCTTCTCCGATCCAAACAGCCAATGGATTACTTCCTCTCATAGTAGAACGATTTATCCACTGGAAATAGAAAAAAATTGAATTGAGTCTCACAACAGATTGAATCAACCTCAGCAGAAAGTATATGCACCTTCAATTATCAAGACATTACCTGATGCAGGGATAGGTTCTTCTTTTCCAGGAGGAGATGTCTAACAAGGAAGGGGAAAATGAATTATTTAATCATATTGAAAAGGGAATGATGCCTGGGGATGAATAAGTGTTAATGATTTGTTAATGACGCACAAAAAAGAGGCAAAATTGAAGTGTTATGTTGCAAAGAAGAGCTGAACTAAATGTTACTTACCTCAACAACAGCAGCTTTGGCCTCATCCACTGAGCAGTAGTAAGGGCTGTCACTGGCCGAGATACAAGTATTTTTGCTGTATTGTGTAAAAAAAAAAAAAAGATACAGGCACATATGATCAGGAGCAATAAAGACATGTCAGTGTACATTTTTCAAGAAGCCTTTGTATTTAAAGCCTTAAAGCTAGTGAGGAAATAGAGTGTTTACCACTTCAGTTCCCCAGCAGGGGTCTTCTGGGAAATTAGGCCTTTCCAGGACTCGTGAGTGCTCTTGATTATTTCAATGGCAAAATCCTGAAACATAAAACAATAAATGTTTAGTTTAAATTAGGGTTCATGGCGGAAAAATACCTCTGTACAAAATTCTATTTCATTTCTAGAACAAGCTTGCAGTGAAAGTATGACAGTAAAATTATGTCATCACATCTGTCTCATCTGTTCACTAGAAAAGAGCAAAAACTGCCGTCCCTTTAAAGATTACTTTCTCAGGAAATATTAAGTGTTTGATGGGAGTGAAGGGAATACGGCTTAAGATCAACCTTAATCTATTTGTTAGAGTAAATAAATGACTGAGTATGTGGTGTTAAGTAGAGACCTTGTCTTTGAACTCATCATTGAAAGCAAACTCGTTCTCTGGTTTCCCATCCGGCACTTTGTACCTCCTGAACCAATCCACCGTGGCCTCCAGATAGCCGGGTTTCAGCCGCTGGACATCACTGATGTCTGAACACGGACGACAAAACAAGTTCAGAATATGACAGATGCAGGACAGCTCAGAAACTGAGACAAAGAAAAAAGGGGTTTGAATAAGGTCCTCACTGTTGAAGTCCTTGGCTTCGGCGTCCTCTACATTTATTGCAATAACTTTCCAATCAGTTTCGCCCTCATCAATCATGGCCAGGATCCCGAGCACCTTCACTTTGATAACCTCCCCACGGGAACACACCTGGCCGGGACATTTGAAGTTGCAATTCATTTATGGTTTGCAGAATAGCCATCAGCATTTTTCCAGTATTGTATACACTTTCCTTGATGTTAATCTACACAAGAAATTGAGTGAAAAATCACTGACTTAATCGCACCACAAGTAAAGTAATAAGCCAGGTATCGTACCTTACTACCGATTTCACAGACATCAATGGGGTCGTTGTCCCCAAGGAAGCCAGTGTGTGGATCTTTATGTGTGGGATCTTCCCACGTCTATAACAAGAAGTAAAACAAGAACACATAAATAAGTACTTTGATTTGTGCACAGCATAAACCCAATAAAGACTGTTTACAGAGCGACACAATAGGGTTTGTTCAAACAAAGTACTAACCTGAGGGATAGCTCCATAGTTCCATATGTAGCCTTTATGTGGGAACACATTGGCAACATAGCGTACCTTTCCCTTCTTCACATCTTGTTTTATTGGGTTCAAGATGTCTTTTGTAGCGATCTGGAAATAATATAAAAGTCGTTTGTCTTTAAGATTGTTCCATGACAATTAACACCAGGAGAAAAATGCATTAATGATGCCTTTGTAGCACCAGGGGAGCTCTGAATTTTGAAATAAAATTATCATGCCTAATGTAATAATAATAATCTACATGAAGGGCCTTGAGAGGGTCTAAATATTACAGATGAAACTGGGATCTTAGTTGTGTCATGTTTAGCACTTCAGCTAAAACTGTTCTAGGAGTTGAGGAGTCCATGCGTTACAGTCTTATGACAAGATGAAACCAGTTAGATAATCCAAAGCATGATTTTTTTTGCAGGACCAAGCAGCAACATTAAATAAGATACACCAGTTTCCTACCTCCATCTTAGCATTTGTCCATCTTGGCACTTCAACCACCGTGTGAAAGATGTTCTGTAAGAGAAAAGAAACTCTCAGAATTTTTCTTAAATTAACAATTTCGTCCATACAATTGGGCAAAATCTCACATGAAGATGACACAATTATATTGAAATAATGTGCTACATTTTGACATTCATTCAATTATCAATTTGGTCAAAACTTTTCCACAAACAGGATAAAATAACTTCAGAAAGATCAGATTACAAATGGAGGACTGCAATCACAAGAGATATTGACAAACCATGAATAAAGTTCATTGCCTTCATAAATAGACTCTGACCTTGCTATTCTGGTAACCATTACCCAGTGCTGCTTTATCTGTAATACTGTAAATTATATGCTTATTAATCGCTGGTTAATAAATGGCTGAACTGTATATTTGTGCCTGTACTGAATATGGCATTAAACCAGTGAGTACATACAGTATATATTCTAAGTTTTGAGATGACAGAGACAGGTGTTGACTTACCTGGCTCTCATTAGCATATAGTGGTATGTCATGGAATGGTGAGATGTATTTTTCTTCAGCATTTTCTGCAAAACAGTAAGATCGAACACTGAAGATACTAACAATGACAAGAAGTATAGAAGGATATTTCCATTTACAGTGCAATGATTGTAAATGTAGGGCAGTGATCATGAAGAACAAGTAGGACTAGTTGAGCTGCTTGAAACACACAAAGGCCTTTACACCTGTTTGTCAGAGAAATTAAGATCGCACATAATGCAGGGATACAACACAAGATCGCGTTAAATGAGGATAATCAATAATCAGTCAGGGCACTTTGTCCAAAAGGGTGCAAACTCGCAAGATTGAGTCCTGGACTATGTATCTCAGTGCACTAAATAGAGGGTGTTGTCCCACAGACATCCGCAATAGCAGTTTGCATGAAGTCAATGACGTCACTTAAGACTCATTTCATCGAACTTGTGGTTGCTGAAATCTGACGCAATTCTAAATAGCTCGAACCAAGCCACTGAGAGTACCCAAACACAGAGAAGATGTCCGTCTACTAACAAGGATGAGCACGTATGTCAACACGTTTACTGATATGATGGAATAAACTAGCAATATTAAATGAATAGGTGACACGTGGGAGGTTGCAGGGCTAGCTTGCCGGAACTATGTGGAGTCCTTAAAGTAGCAGACAAATACAACCATTATCGTTTATATTCATTCTCTACTTACTGAAGAACAGACGGTAGCTTTGTGAGTTCAGGCTCCCCCTCTCTTCCACTGTGAAGCTCATATTGAAGTGAAGGTTTGTGTTGCAGTTTGACCTGGATGATGGATGACGGCGGCAGGAACCGAAGGGGCTGAACGACGTGCACAGAAAAGGTGATGCGCATGCGCACATCGAAAATGATCTATTCAGGGACTGTCGGAGATAATTACTTTCCCAAACATACATTTTCTATCTGTCTATCTCTCTACCTATGATTTCACTGAGGCGGGTTTCTTGAGTTAACCATCTATTGAAAATCGTAGGAAGTAATATCTACACAGATATTTGCATAACTTATAGTCTTTTGACTTCTCGGTTATTCGTATATTCTGCCCTCTGTTAGACTGATGGTAAATGAGTTAGTACAATGCTAGCTATGACTTAGATAAATATTCATGCTATAGATCAAACACTGTTGATGCAAAAAGTTTCAGTTATTCTATTTAAAAATGTTTAATAAGTTTGAGTTCAGGATCGGTGTCTTTACTCCCAGCTTGTAAAAGAAGGCTGGCCCAGCGCCATTTGCTGAGGCTCCGCTCCGCTGACTTCATATCCGCCCGAAGCTCGTCTTGCTTCCTGCCTTGCTGAGGGAGGGGACGGTGCTGACGGCTGGGTGGACGAAAGGAGAGACAAGAAAGCCTTTGGAAAGATATAAGAGAGTGGGGAACGGCCCTGGATTTCACCGTCCGTCGGGAAATAAACACCACACATTTCTGTAGAGGCCGCAATTGTCACCTAATCGGCGCTGAAAATGTCTAACAGTCGTCAGTTTAGCGAGAGCAGGGCCATCCCGACCAGGACGGTGTTGATCAACGACACAACGCAGCTACCTCATGACTATTGTACCACCCCTGGAGGCACTTTATTCTCTACCACTCCTGGAGGTAAGGAGCTGTCCCTTTCAATGCATTATACGTCGGAAGGAAATCTGTCAGGCACGCTTTTTGGGTGTTGGATCTCACTGGACCTCACAGTGTTACTGTCACTGTGGCCTAGGATGCCTTGTCATTCTGACCAAAACAAAAACAAAGATTAGCCCCGCCCCTTGCTCTCTACCTGCTATATGATTGGTTGACTTGCAGCGCAGAGATTCTGTTGATTTAAGATGAATGAAGATATATGATGATTCTCATTCATCCAGGTTATTGTAAACGTTATCAAACGTCTTTACATTTCTACTAACCAGTCCAGTTGACCCACAATCAACCATTATTGATCAAAGATTCCTATAGCAATCAAGATATTTTAGAATGGTCTTTGTAACACCACAGCAAATGTGATAATCAGTGGCTTAATGCAAGTGCTGTACATAGTATGATTGTACAAGTATGATTCATTATGGTGCACGGATATTTAACAGCAGTCAGAACAGAACAGCGATATGCAATCTCTTTGTCTGCCTCACGGTCTTTAAGTGTTTGTATTCACATTATCTATTAATCATCAATTTAGTGACGGGGCTTTGAATCATTTATGGATACAAACTATGTGGGAAGATTTGCCTACTTTTTTCCTTTTCAAATTTAAATACTGAATAGAATTGTTTTTGAAAAGACGCATTCAGCTCAAGTGTTTTTCTTTCTGAGTTGAATATATGTGTGCCCACTGGAACTTGCCTGTTCTTAGTTGAAGCTCTGCATCAATCACAAAGTTGACATGATGAATCCTATTCTCTCCTGAACACATGTGATAGCAGCCACGTTGTGCTTTCATTCATTCGGAATGTAATGTTTGAATCTTCATATCTATCTTGTTACAGGAACCCGGATCATCTATGACCGTAAGTTCTTGCTGGACATGCGTAATTCTCCCATTGCCCAAACTCCGCCAGCTCACCTGCCTGTTATTCGTGGTGTGACCAGTCAAAACATCCTGAATGAGAACAAGAAGAATGAAGCCAATAAACACATCAAGAACCATGATGGCAAGCCAGCAACTGGTAAGAATAATAGAATATGAATGTGTATTCACAGATCTCTTCCTGCTCAACCTTGTGACAAACACACCCTCTGTTTTTTTTTAATGTCATGTTTCTACTGATAATAAAAGTCTGTTCCAGACATGTCTCAACACCTTGCTGTTGTCTTCTGTTTGTTTTCAGGTGATGATGCTCAGTTTGAAATGGACATCTAACTGACTGGAACCACGTCAGCAAAAGTAAATGACCTGGCATGACACGTGCCAGTGGCTTTGGCTTGTAGAAACCAATGTTGTGAGCCCTCATGGCAGCCACCTTCTTTAGCTCTCTGTCTCGCTGCTGGATGTAATGTGTGTAAACCATGGGGATACAGTATATCATACATACAGGTACAGGGTGGCCAGCTCTGGAAGCTTGGTTGAAGGTTTATTTGAATACATTTCCATAGTAACCAATTACTGTACAAATCAACAACCACACAACAAGGGAGCGGGCCTGATTATTATGCACCTACATCACAGTGCTCTTCTTACAGCGTTCTGTAATTCAGGATCCTGAACAGAGAACACAAAACTGATAATATTCCAACTTAATCGGTGGAGGAAAGGGTCATTTTTAGTATTGGCCTTAGAATCAGAAAAAGCTTTGATATTGATCATAGTCATTGGTTTTAACGACCCTGGAAAGCATGTTATTTAAGTGATTTATATTCTTTTTGGCTTTTGGAAGTACTTGAAAAACTCCACAATCTGTTGTTTGGTCTGTTTAGTATCAAGTCATGGTCTGTAAAGGGATGCAGTGTTTTATTTTCCAATTAGTTGATGATTTCAAGCCATTCCACTAATTTCATAATCATGATGTAATGATAATAACAAAGGCAAGCTCTTTCCAACTTTTATGGATTTGA
>CAAKHC010002857.1:0-18826 GCA_901007825.1 Macroramphosus scolopax | reverse complement strand
GTTCCTCTGGTACCAGACAGTGAAGTCCTGTATCAGTTCTCTGTACTCCCTGTCGTCCCCGTCTGTGATGAGGCCGACGATGGCAGAGTCGTCAGAGAACTTCTGCAGGTGACAGCTCGCCGTGTTGTAGTTGAAGTCTGCAGTGTAGAGGGTGAACAGGAACGGAGCCAGAACCGTTCCCTGGGGAGCCCCCGTGCTGCAGATAATAGTGTCCGACTGACACTTCCGGGCCCTCGCGTACTGTGGACGGTCGGTGAGGTAGTCCAGAACCCAGGTGGAGAGATGGTGGTCCACCCCTGACTGCTCCAACTTGTCCCTCAGCAGGATGGGCTGGATGGTGTTGAAGGCACTGGAGAAATCAAAGAACATGATCCTCACCGTGCTGCCAGCCTTATCCAGGTGGGAGAGGGATCTCTGAAGTAGGTAGATGACAGCATCATCCACCCCGGTGCCAGGTTGGTAGGCGAACTGCAGCGGGTCCATCGATGGTCTGACCAGGGGCCGGAGATAGTGCAGGACCATTCTCTCCAGAGTCTTCATCAGCTGTGATGTCAGCGCCACCGGCCTGTAGCTGTTGAAGTCTTTGGGATGAGCGGTCTTTGGCACTGGTACCAAGCAGGACGTCTTCCACAGCTCACAGTGTTGCTATATGAAAGCATTAAGGCAATGTGATGAAACTATTGTTGCTGTTTTTCTAATGACCTTTTATTTGTGTGTTTAAGGAATACATTGAGCTGTGTGACAGAGAGAAGAACCGCAACACGGTAAGAGTCTAATCAGTTCCCTTTGGATATATAGCGGTTCTAGACTGTTAAATGAGGAAAGAGATGAGGAGACGAGGAGGGGGAGCGAACTCGGGTTCCGACTTAGAAGCTGAAGCTTGATAAATGAAAGCGTGCACAGACAGCTGTGGACACCATGGATGACTTCCCTGAACGCGTGTCCTCAGCTGAAAAAGTAGATTTGTATTGCATGTATAATATGGACATATGTACCGTATGTATGCATATACTGTATATGTATATAAAGTCTATGTCAAATGTCCTTGAGCAAGACACTCCACCCCATTTGCCCCTGACGGCTTCCCCAGCAGTGCAGGAATTTTGTGAATATGTTATCAGTTTTACACCTTTCATAGCAGACTCTGCTAACAGTGTGAAAGTGAGTGTAAATGGGTGTAGGAAGGCTACTATACCCTGTAACTGCACTCCATTATCTAATTTGAGTAGCTCAGTTTAGATTTCTTTATAGTCTTTTTGTTTGTTCCCATCCTCGATCACTATTTTCACTGGTACTTTTTTTAAAAAATTTGTCTTTAAACAGCAGATTCCAAAAACATTTGACTTTGTGCTGGTGGCTCCCAAAGTTGATGATGGCATAGACCAAATCGCACAGAGGCAGAGAGCCTTCATCCAGCAACTACAAAAGAAAAGTATCACAGTCACAGTAAGTCACGTGAAATTTCTGGGTTTCCTCAAAACCCCATACCTGTACTTCTAATGTACAAACTGAGGGAATTGATTATATAAAAATGATAACAACTCTGACAGGGTTCACATGTTGTTCTATATTAGAGACTCGAACATGATGATAAGGTGTTCTTCGGCCTGCGTGCATCAAGTGAACTATTTGAAGACTACCAATACCTGCTGAAAGTCTCTGATTCCTGCAACTGGTCAGGAGATGTAAGGGGCAGTGTCACTCAAGCTACAAGGTAATACACACACACACACACACACACACACACACACACACACACATACACACATACACATATATACACATACGCACACATACACACATACACATACATACACACACACACACATACACACATACACACATACACATATATACACATACGCACACATACACACATACACATATACACACATACACACATACACACATATATACACACATATACACACATACACATATATACACACACACACATACGCACACACGCACACACGCACACATACACACATACACACATACACATATATACACACACACACATGCACAAACACACATTCACACATACACATATACACACACACACACACACACACACACAGAGTCACCACCACACAAAATGCTTAAGGTAGTTCTTGGGGGATTCTGGTTTGAAACCGAGCATATTCTTTAAAGAAAAATGAACTTTAATGTAAGTAGAAATGCAAAAGCAAACCACTCTTCTATTGTATGCATACACATCTCAACCTGTCACATATCACTGGATGCATTTTGCCAGTATTTGAAATATTCCTAAATATTTTTAACAAGTGTCTGTACCATATTTGACTCACCACAGGAGATGTAGTAGCGGTGGGCCTCTCATTAGCAGGTCAGTGCGCTGCAGCTGAGGTTTTTACTTTCTGGTTTATCTAGCTAGATTTGTTAGTGCTTTGAATGACTCGAGACAGCTTTACAGTAAGCCGCTGTCAGGATTTTCACTCGAGTGGCAATTTTTTGACGGACAGAAAGACCAACCAACCCTGGCAAAAACGTTCCGTAATTCGCTGAGGTAATAAAGCAGTGTTTCCATTTCACCATATGGCAACTATCAGCAAACTGAAGCTGATGGAGTCACTGGTTCATAATGTTTCATATTTGAAAGGCGCAGTTATTTTATTTGACATAGCCACATGGTAGTCTGCTGTGTAATATAACAATACTAAAAGTTTATCCTATGGCACTTGGTTCACATTTAAAATCAACTTTATTCGCTTTATTACCGAGTCAGATTAGAAGATTATAGAACTCCTTCTAGGTGTCAGGCATTTGATTAGATAATCAGTGCTGCTTCAGGTGCTATTTCTGTGCAGAACATGCAGTGTTCCAGAATCATCACACACAAATCTGAGGGATGTTTACTAAACCTATTAGTTTGGATTGAGTTGGGATTTAGGCTTGGGTGTTATCTATTTATTATACCCTACTGACATTCACCAGGTTCTACAGTATGTCAGAGATTTTGTAACTTTTTTCTTGTCATCCAAACACCTTTTTGGAATTTTTTGATTTAGTTATCTCATTTCTGTAGCGTGATATTGTTTTGTAGTACATATTATTTTTATGAGCACTTGATTGGCAATTGTGTACAGAATTTCCCTGATCGCGTGAGCAATATTGTAGCCTGCACTGTAAATGTCCCCGTTGTGGTACAAATAAAGGATTGTCTCGTCTCGTCTCGTCTCGTCTCGTCTCGTCTCGTCTCGTCTCGTCTCGTCTCGTCTCGTCTCGTCTCGTCTCGTCTCTGTCTTGTCTTGTCTTATCTTATCTCATCTTATCTTAAAATGATGCTTTGAGCACAGGGGAATCTAAAGTAGTGTGTGACTCTTATCCCCAAGTACAGTTCAACAATCCTTTCTCTCCTGCTGGGAAAAACGTCTTGTACTTGCTCATGAGAGGTTTTTCTTGTTGGAGGTTAGTGGGCGGATATAGTAACCCTGTCTTTGGCTTTATTATAAATGTTACAGTCCTTAAATGTTATTCTTGAGTGTTATAAATGAATAGGTAACTCAAGGGAGAGTGGCCTGTCTACAGACTGCCAAAATTGGTTAAGTGTGACACAGTGCCTGATTTATAAATGATGCATATGCACAAAAGACGGCGTATGCCAGTCTCTAATCAAAGATGGAATTTATAAAAAACAAACTTGCTATAAAACTGTGTTGTTCTCCGCGGAAACTCTAAACCGTCCATATGCACATTACTGGGGATACATCTGATCACCAACATCTCTGCAGCATGGAACTCCTACTTTTCCGTCTTCACAAGACGCACAAAAAATACATTTGAAACAATTCCAGAGAACAAAGTTATAAGTACTCACAGTGACCATTGGAAGTATAAAGTGCTGTTTTCCATTCTTCCACCTCCCTGATCCGAACAGGGGGGGACATTTACGAGATCCAACTTGTTAAACATTATAGCCCCATGCAAAATTTTAAAATGCAGAAGAGATGATTAAGAGGGGGTACCTGTTTTAATAGTGATGTCGTTCAGACCAAGGTAATCAATACAGGGATGGAGAGACTTGTCCTTTTTCACCTCAAAGAAACATCCAGCTCCAGTAGGAGATGAAGAAGGGCGGATGATGCATCCTGCAAGTGAATTATCTATGTACTTCTGCATGGCTTTGTTTTCAGCGGATGACAGGGAGAAGAGTTGCCCCTTTTGTGGCGATAAACCAGGGAGGAGACCAATTGGGCAGGAGTATGGGATGTGAGAGGGGAGATGTACTCAGATGATGAGTATCTGGGGACCTATTAGAGAAGACATTGGAAATCAAACGTGTAGGACTTCCTTGCCAGCAGCAAAGAAGTTGTAATTTGCAGCCTGAAGCATTCCTGAACATTGCAGGTTTGTCCAAAAAGACTGACAAGAATCAGGAGGGGAGAAGGAAGACAGTGAGTCGGTGTGTTTGACTTTTGAAGGGGACGTGTCAGAAAGGGTGTACCTCAACTATGGGTATGACAGCGTGAGAACAGCTTGTTGTTCCAGTTGGTAGAGGAGTCGGAAGATGTGGAAGAACTGGGAAGGACAACTGAAATCTGAGTGTAATGTTGAGAAAAAGAGCTAGCAAACTGCAGTCATTGCTATGGTGATAAATTGTGCTGTGGAAGTCGGGCAGAATTAAGATGGTCATTGACCTGCCAGGACTTTCTTAAGATCCTTTTTTCTAGTCAGCAGCAACATGTGAAACACGTGTGCAGAAACATGTTGAAAGTTTAGCTGTCTGATCATGTAAACAAAATAAATAGACAAAAGAAAAGCTCAACTGTTCTGTGGTCAGTGTTTTCTGTACAAAAACAGGTCAGTCTGCAAAGTCAGGTTTTGAACCTGTGACAGGACACAGTGGAGCCTGATTCACCAACACCTTCCAATATCATTTTGTTATCAGGTGACTATTTTGTCTTCTTCTATTCTCTCTAAGTGCTTAGTTTGTAATCAGAATTTGATTTAATTTTCAGTATAAAATTATTATTAAAAAATTTGAAAAAAATTACAGCGGTTTGTTTTTAGTCTTTATTTAAAGATGACATGGCATCGCGCAGCAAGTAAGATTCCTGTCGCAGCACCTAAATACACAGACTCCGGTCCCATTGAACAACCCTGACCCTGACTCGGACCCTGACTCGGACCCTGACTCGGACCCTGACTCGGACCCTGACTCGGACCCTGACTCGGACCCTTGTATGTTTTCACCTGCGTGTTTTGTAAATGAATGCTTTGAAATGACGTCTTTAATATTCTACTGGAGTGAATACTGCCAACTTTTATTCTGTAAAGACCTTCAAAAGCTTCGAACATGGCGAGCTTTTGTTTTGATAATTCTGCTAATAGATATTATTTCAATTATTAAGCAGAGGTCTAAATTCATTGTTGATATAATGGTTAAACCACTGATGCTGTTACTATGTATACAGTAAGACTAATAACAAGATTGAAGCAGTGAATTGGCAATTTCCCTTTACACTTCTTGTGCCCAAATAATCGCAACAGGTCGTACGGCTTAGATATAGCAATGGTTATCAATAATGGAACTGAAAAACACAAGGAAGGAAATTAAATGTCAGAATAAAGCAGACAAAGAGATAGTAAACAGAAGTCAATGATGTCACGGAAATCTCAAGTGAGCGTAACAGGGTTTAACTCCCTTAACGCCAAAATTCTTCTGTGCACACTCAAAGCATGGATTCTTCTTGCAGGTTGCAATATTGCTCAACCAAGCTTATACTGTAAATTTCCAGGAATAAGTGCTTGAAAAAATAATATGCATGTGGCTGTTGGAATGAGGAGGTCTCTATTTTGATGGTGTTGATGTTCATGCAGTATACTGTAATACTCTGGTACTGCCCAAGGCTATTGTGTTTGTCCGTATTTACTAAAAGAATGTGTTGAGGTTTTGTTCAGGGAACATGGAAATAAATTCCTTCTCTTTTTGTGCAACAGGTTTTAATATGTTCTTGCTGTGTGACACAAATTATGGGAGTTAAAGGGTTTGAAAGAAGTAGCTTCAACGACAGCATCAAATTTATCATCAAAGACTTGCACTGAAATCTGAAAGCAGGTGTCAAATTCTATCAGTTAACACAGACTAGCAGGGAGAAATGGACAGTCGATCATCTACACAGACATTTCAGCTCCACTTCCACTGAATTCTGTGCCTTACTAACGTCACGACATACAAACAAAGCTGTTGCCGCTTTGCTTAAGTACCAGTCAGCATGTATGAATATTTTAAGGGAGAGTGGCAAACACACAGAGATATGAAGGGAAATGAGTAATTCATATGGCTGTTATTATGTAATAATATCACTTTATTTGAATTGTCTAATAAAAGGAAATCATTCAATCACCGATGTTTATAGAGCTGACATCATCACACTGATTAATATTTTACATACAGTACATATACATCCTCCTCCTTGCAGGATGATTGGACACCCGCAGGTCCAAAAGTGTCAGCTTGTATTTAGCCATTGGTCATGCAAAGCAAAGGATTTGTGGATCTACAAGTTGGGCTTGTTTTACTCATCATCTGAATTCTGATCACATATTCCCTCTTAGAACGTAACAAGGTTAGTACATATCTTTCTTATGCAGATACAGGTGTGTGTTGTGTACCCTTACCTGCACGTCCAAAATACAAAGTGTGATATAAACGTCCTCAGTTTGACCCACTATGATCGATCCAGTTCTTCACGTAGACCTCTTTCACGATGCAATCTATTGTTTCTCTCAGGATACGAATTGTCCATTTCATCCTTCATTACACCTTCATCAACACAGGAGGTGAGTGTGATTAATAACATAAAATGGGACAGCAACCGGTAAGACTACACCACTGCTTTTTGTTTTTTGATTGATGCTATGATTGATTCTGTCAGAGAACCTGGAGGAACTATTGAGGAAAGATGTGTTCGAAACCATGTTCTGCCTCCATGAGGTGAGATGAACCTTTGACTTACCTGATTAAACCACTGATGCTGTTATAAATAATATTCATGTGGCTATCTGACGGAACTATTTATACAGTGCCGCTGTCTTTAAAGCAGCATTATTTCTAGCTTCAGAAAGAATTTGGATTTACTTTGTATGAAATAAAGCTAGACAAATGTAGTGGACAAGACTATACAGTTAAAACTGCAACACTTTCATCCCAATAATTGTTCTTCTTATGATTCAATTGGGAAGACTGAAGGAAGTGGTTCAGAACTGTGTCCCTATTGCTTAATATCCTATTTAATGGACTTTATATTTTGCCAAAAGTGTTTGCCAAATTTAATAAATATGTATCATGTGAAAAATAAAGGTTTTGTGCCCATTCCAAATATTTACTGAGGTCTAAAATATGTAGTGACATTTCTCTGTCAGCAATTTGTAAACCAATTTTTAACACATTCATGTGTGAATTGTGTATGTACATGTTTGTTGCAAGCATGATGTCTTTCTGGCTGTGTTCACATTACAAACAACATTGTTCAATTCCAATTGTTTCACTCAGATGGAATCTTGTCAATATCTTGACCTGTATCTAACTGCAAAGTGACCGCATCTGAAGTGGCACGTAAATTAGTACGTTTTTGTAAGAGTCATGTGTGACACCATCATATTTCTGAGACCACTCTTGGTACTCAAACCGAAAAAAAAGTTTGCCCTTTTAGCAAATGTATGTAGGTAACTTGGCTCTGGAGCATGGGAAATAGGCTGTATGTCATGATCCCGTTCAGGCTGATGACTACAGCACTCAGCGAGCACATTATGTAGGCAAAACCCATACGATTGGGATCCAACCCTTCTCATTCATGTCAGATGTCCACATACAGGTTATGTGTCTGATCTAGGACCGCATATGGAAGTGACTTAAATTTCAGTCTGGTAATGTGAACATTGTCTATGTTGATTTATGATTCTCAGAGGAAAAAGCAGAAACAACTGAAGAAGAAGTGGGCTCGATGGTCAGGTCTCTTCACCGGCCAGCCAGTCAATGATGTCAAGTCAGTCTACTTGTTCTGTGTCTGTTACTTTCTAGGATGTTAGGATATGGGATTAACTGATTTATATATTTGGACAAATGTGTAGGAGGTTGTGTTCAATATATAATTGTTCATTTCAATGATGATTATTATTTGATTATATGAAAATACAAGTCAAACATTTCTAAAAATTCTTGTTTCATTTGTTGATATATTAGAGTCAAATGTTTTTACAGAGTGGATTTTGGACAACCCTTTTTTTTCCCTCCAATGAAGCAGAAAATTGTACTGTCGGCCATAATCTCTGTGAAAACCTTAAGAATACAGATGGAACAATACTGGAAATTCTAGTGTCAAGGAGTCTGTCAGAAGTAGAGATTTCTGGCCGGTGGTGGCAGTTGGTTGGTCCTTGTTGTAGAGCCTGGCTGTATGCAGAACTTCACTTAACTGCTATCAGTAAAAGCTGTTTTAATGGTAATAAGAAATCCTCAAGAGGGCGCAGTGTCCTCCTGAGATTGATATTTTGCTTTATTCCTCTAGTACTTGGGCCCCTCAAAGTCTGGGTTGCAGCTTTGGTTATTATTTCCTAGTTATTATTACATATATGTACCGATATCTTAGAAACTGTAACAGATACAGTTCCCAAATTTGGTGAATACATTGGGAATCTTACCCACCAGACAAATAATACATTTGGTGCCAGTAGGTGAAACTATGAAAATAAACTTAATGTTCTGGATTTTTGCTATTGTATACATTATTCATCTAAGAGCTTGGACCCTGGTTAACTATGCTTGTAGCTTAAAACATGGTAAACAAAAAACACTTTCTAAACGCACTGGTAGGTTTATATCTGTGCTCCTACATGTCTCTCTATTCGTTTCCTCCCACCAGGTTGTACTTTGGAGAGAAGGTGGCTTTGTACTACCTGTGGCTGGGCTGGTATGCCAGGCTGTTGGTGCCAGCAGCTGCACTCGGTGTTGTCGTGTTCTTGTATGGGCTGGCCTTCTTCAATACTAATCCTCTCATGTGAGTCAAATGTCAATTGTGGTTAAGGGTGTGGAACATGCAAAATACTGTTACTTTCCCATTATCATCATTGTTATATTTTAAAGTCAGTTAAGATTAAATTAGATTTAGAATTATAGACATCGTAACTTCTGGTAGCAATACCAAAAAAGGCCAATCAAATAAAGGGTGCAAAGCCAAGGAACGATGTGAGGAGGACTTCACAAGAACTTACAAAAAATACAGAAGATCTGATGTTATTGACGTGGGTCTGCCGTGCTGAAACTATGACGTTCATTTCTAAAACCCTGCACAGGAAGGGTTAAACATTACGGACAACACAGAAATTGTTTGCTCACAGAAATATCCGGATTTATAAAACAGGATCTCCCATGCCTGTTACCCTGTATAAATCACAATCAACTTGAACATTGTTGCACGTCAGAGAGCACATGTCCCCGCATTGTTTCACCCACAGGAGCCCAGAAATATTATATAGATTCAGGGAGTTTGAGACACAAACAATGAACAGCAATATATATGTCGATACTGTAGTACGGAGATCTGGTGGGATGTTTTTTATAGAATAAGAGTGAAGAAGTTGTAAAAGTCTCTATGTCAGAACAGTGGGGTTTCCCCAATTATGTGGCTTTGACGCAGCGTTTTGTACACCCATTACTCTTGTCATCCTCCTTACGCCGTTCTTTTTCTGCTTCTCATGCTGCAGTCCAGTTAAAAACGTTTGCAGTGTCTCATTGAATAACAAACATTACCAGCATTGTTCGTTGCGAGCAATTATCTCTCACACATCTCCCAACTGTACCTTCACTGAACATTGACCTTTTGTTGCTATGAGGACCATTCAATGTCAACCAGACCGCAGATGTTCACACTACTTAAAAAGTCCAAGCAAATTATTTGAATAATTCCACCACATATTAGAAATATATATGGTTACTTTCTTGTCTTAAAAATATCAAACCTAAAGGACATATGACACTTAAATGTATATTTGCACCGTCTGCGATGCAGTCATTACCTGTAAATTGATGTGGGCGTAGGATTGTTGTAAGACCACAGAGTATACGCGTTCATCCTTTAAAGTTCTCTGAAAGACCGACCAAGTACTTTGGATAGGTCGATTATGAAGTATCCTGGAGATTGGAACAGTACTTAATGTTGTATTAAAAATAGTTTGAGGATCCTTCATTGTGATTGAGAAACAGCCAGAGAATTGGAACAACTCTTACCATTGCTGCCCCTGAAATACCTCTGGGACATTTCACTCAGTTAGGAACCTTCCAAAGCATAAAAGAACATTCTGACACACCCTTTGCTTCTCCCTGTCTGTCCTCAGTAAGGAAGTATGTCAGTCCAACATCGTCATGTGTCCTCGGTGCGACAAGAGGTGCACAGCCTGGCAGCTGTCAGACACTTGCACCTATGCTAAGGTAAGATCATTTAACTTGTGTCACTGCACCTTATCCTGTTTTCCTTCTTCAAGCAGCTGTTCTTGAACTGATAGGATAGATTCCCGCTGTGTCTCATGACATCCCACATTGATTATTTCAAATACTGTAAATATTGGGGAAATGTTTACTTTATGTCCTATTTATGTGTGATCTTGTTTTTTGGTTTTGGAGAAGTGAAATTAGTGGACAAGACATTGCAAACGTTTTGCTCTTATAACTGCTCCATGTCCACTTCCTGACATCTGAAACGTGACGGGCCTGTTCCAACTCATTTGCTGCCATGGCTGATACAAGTGGGTCCAAATACAGGAGTTGTTGGGCTATACATTGAAGAAAGTGTGTGAGAATCTCGTTAATTGAGGGAATTTGAAGGTTGTAAAGACTTGACGTACAAACATATTTTGCAATGTAGCTGTTTGTGGGACATTTCTACATTACCTCACTATTTCATTGGATTTCTTCATTTATTTTTCGCTCAGTCTTGGCCAATCTCAGTTGGGATCAGCTCCAGCTCACTGCAACACTGTAAAGCAGGGCTATTCAATTCCAAATTCAACTTGGCCTCTTTGGACATTTTCAGTATCCTATCCCAACCTTGGCCCCTGGACTGCCAGTTGGATAGCCAGGGTTTATAGCATGAGCTGTATAGTGACTGAATTAATTATTGTTTCTTTTCCACCAGGTCAGCCATCTGTTTGACAATGAGGGAACTGTGGCCTTTGCTATGTTTATGGCAATCTGGGGTGAGTTTCTTATTCGATCTGATCTAATTTGATGATCCAAATGACCCCCTTATTGATTATTCCTCTGTTTACAGCGACTCTATTCCTGGAGCTGTGGAAGAGACACAGGGCCCGACATGTTTCCCAGTGGAAGGTCTATGACTGGTCGGAGGAAGAGGTAGACCTTTAATGCCTAATAAATAGTATTTATCTAATCTTCAGGTAACATTTTCTTTTAAATCAGCTTATCTGATCATCTGGCCTGAGTGAGAGCCATTCATTTTCTTAGGGCTTTTATTTTAATTTAATTTTTTTTAAAGGGAACACTTATTTTGGAGATCGAGGTGATACTGTGACACTGAAATAAAAAAAGTGTTTAAAATTCCGTCAACCAAAGTATGCATCACACCCCGGCGTCTCCGTGCCGTCTGCAGGTGGCTAATCTAGAGTTTCTGACCCCTGGTAAGCTAACCATGGATAAATCCAAAAAAAGTAAAGTCTCGGAGGAAAATAGAGTTTAATTCAGCATGGACAGATTCATTTGGTTTCCCTACTAACGATTCGCGCTGACCTGTATGTTTGATATGTGGTTTGAAATTAGAAATCAACAAAAATATAATGTTGAAAGGAATTTCCAGAACAAAGTATCAAGGAGATGAAAGAAAAAGAGCGATTTCGGAACTGCTGCTGAAACATACAAAGTCAGCTGTTCTGAATGGACCATTTGTTTTGCCCATTTGGAGGGGGCATATGTTAATGATCTCCCCCAGGGTTGTTCATCAGATTCACCTAAAACTTGTACAACTCATCATAAAGACCTTCAAGACTAATAGTTCTGGATGTCAAATTTCCATGTTCGGCCATGAAACAGGAAGATGTTAATCAAAAAAATCTTACCCAAACTTCATATATTTAATAGGCGTCCATGCCTGAACTCATCCCAAGAAGAATATTGAATTAAAGCTGTTTGAAGCGATGAAGGGGCCCACGTCCCCAGCGCATGTCTTACTCAATGTTCTGGAGGGATTGGTCAAACCAACCAGTTGAATTGTTCTCGTCAGTGAATGTAGGATATTAAGTGGAGACCACACTATGTACATTTCATATAATTTGGATGATGTTCGTCACATAAGTCAGCCTTATCAACATCATTACAGACACTCATGGGCACTCTTAAAAAATAATAATAATAAATAATAATAATCCTTAGACTTGTATAGCGCTTTTCTAAGTACTCAAAGCGCTTTACAGTCACATTTCCACCCCATCACCCACACATACCGGTGATGGTAACTACGTTGGGGCAGACTGACAGGAGCGCGGCGGCGGCCCCTGTACCAACACCAAGCATTCACTCAGTCATACTCATTCACACTGCATGTTTCATTCAAGTGGGAGGAAACCGGAGTGCCCGGAGGAAACCCACGCGGCCACGGGGAGAACATGCAAACTCCCACAGGTCGTACTGGGAATCGAACCCAGTAACTTCATACTGTGAGGCAGTGATCTTAACCACTTTTCCACCGTGCCACTCATGGAACTTTTCCCAGAAAAAAAAGGTGGAAATGGTGAATTAGGCCCATTTGTTAATCTTAAAGAGCCTATGAAAAGTTTGGACAGGAAGTCAGCCATTTTGGATTTCCTGTATACCTTTTCGTTTTACAAGCGCATGTTTCAGGCCTTTAAGATGCTCTAAGACTCAAGAAATTCTGCATCAATTTTCCAAGCAGGAAATGTATTCATTTCATAATATTGATATTGGGTTCGGTAAATTGGCTCTATAGCTCACCTTAATCTTTTTTATCTATCCAAAACCCTTGGTATACTCGAAAACTCACTCAATTTGGCACATATGTCCGAGGGGTTGAATTCTGTTGACTGATATGGATCTTGACCACGGGTGGGGTCCCGTGATGACCCCTTGTCTTGTGTCAAAGACCATAGAGACCATAGAGATTTTTAAAAGTGTCACGTGTTCACACTTGTGTGGCTTCCAGTTTACAAATGCTCCTTTGACCACATTCACGGGTCAACTCGCTGCTTCATCAACTCAGTACAATGGCTTCATTCGTTTAAAGACATCCATGTTGTCATGGGAGTGCATGCATTCTAGCTTTAAGGGGTTAATCCCAATGTCAGCCTTCTGTCACAAAATTAATTGAAATAGACTTGATACGAGTTCAGTGTTGACTTTCTTCTTGTATGTTGACAGGAGGAACTGATTCTAGAAATGGTTGATAATCCAAACTGCAAACCCAGACAGTTCAGACACTCTTACCTCCGCAGCACTCTGGTCCTCATTCTGTTCACCCTCATGGTAAGGATGGTACACACACACATATACAGTACTCATGATAATATCAACATCTTATTTACATTTCTTACAGCATTGAAATTTTTAAGTATATTTTGCAACACTATGCCTGTCTATGATTTTAGCGATTTACTCACCAAGGTTATTGTTCCTATTGGGGAATCGTGGTATCACTGAACAGAGGTCTGCTTTGCAAAGCACACAAGCACTCAGACAACTTTTGAACTAACCCTAAAGATGACCCAAATTTTCTAATCATCACCAAAGTATTCCGCAAATTTGTCAATTGATGATGGGTTGAATTAAAGTGGAATTATGTTTTTTTTTTTAAACCTATTTTCCCATCTTTTTGAGTCTCCATAATTAAAAGTGATAATTATTGGAGTTGGTCCAACATTGAGACGGAACTCTATGACCAGTAACACCGAAGAGATCATCTCTCTTATATAATAACGGTGTTGTAACAGCCTGTTTCTGAAGGAAACACTTTGGTGGAGGATGTTTTCTCCTATTTGACTTGCAGTAGTCATCCCAGTTTGATGGGCCGCAAGTCGCAGTATGCTGACAATGTTTTATAAACACAGTGTGTAGAATGTGTTTACAACCTCAGCGTGTCCCTCTTACCCAAGTAAGGGGCGTCATTTTATTGCCACAATTTGAAAATGTAACACTGTAGATGGCATTAAACTTTGCTTTCTCTCTACTCCCTTCTTTACAAACAACTCTCACACTGACACTGTCTTCCTGCAACAGCCAGTTATGGTTCCTACTCAGTGTTGAACACATTCCCAAAATAGTTCTCAATAATTTAGACCCAAAAAAAATGCTAACTAGGGCACAGGTTTATGTACGAGATTAATCTGGACGAGCCGAATTACATCTGTTAAGCTTCTCACATGTGAATGATATGAATTAATTATAACAATAGTCAAAATAATGTTAAATAAAACAATGAATGCACAAAGTGTAAGTGTTTAGCTTACACAAGAAATTAAAAGTCTTCGAAACTATAGAAGTTAAATGGCTTATTTTATAGACAATAATTTCGTCCTGTGGGTAGACACTACATTTTTCTTGGTGTTGCGGTCACTCATTTCAGTTGTATTTTCAGTCCATTTCAGCTTGTCAGCCACTGTGTCTGTAAACTCCATCTTCAATGGAGGATGGCAACTAGGGTTTTATGGTGCATTAGCACTGCCGTCTTCTTTAGTTTTGGTACAGTCTGTAGTCAAAGCTGTTTGAGGGTGATGTTAGGTGTTCTTCTGGACGTGGAAGACCGAGGGTGGGAGACGAGGGTGAGGGTTATCTAGAAGATCAATGTGCTGTTAAGCCGTAAGTTTTGCAGTTTTGGCGATGTAGCCCGTGTTACATTCAGCAGCTACAAAGGTAACAAAACCAGCTAATTCTCATAGCATTCTTCAGTACAAAGTGATTTAAAGTGTAATGTCGTGTTCGTTAATCCTGTGAAAGCAACTTCTCTCTATTTGTGGTTTATTTCACAAGCATCAATGAATATCGCTCAGCTGAGGTTTCCTGAGGCTGCAGAGTTCAGACCAGAGTCTGAGTCCCAAAAGCAGTCGAGCCCCAAGAACCCCGAGCCTTGTTCAACATTACATTATATACCTTCATACATGGTGTCATCTCTTCCTATTGGCCTAAACTAGGTGTGATACTTCCAAGCTTAGTGCTCTCAGTCTCCTTGTTGGTGCAGGTGCTGTCCCCACCTCTTGGTCAATCTTCTTAATCTGTGTTTCTCATCTTTACGACCCACATCTTGTGCTTGAATGTGGACGAGGCAACTTCTATGAGTGTTACGCTTCGTACACATCCTCACACTACCTAAACCTGGCCGACCTCTGACCTCACAGCCCCCTCTTTTTGTTTGGGAATGCTGAGAATCACCAGATGAACCTAATGTGAGACCCTAAGTTCAACCATTAAACCTCTTGTGGAGGTCATCCTCTGCAATGCTGTTAGTAATACAATCACTAGAATGAATGGAAGGTTGGTCTTCTGGTGGACCTAGTTGCTCTCCACAGGTCATCTTCCTCATCTTCTTCACAGATACATAGACGTCCTTATGAGTAAGCATGACACTAACATTATTATTGACTACACATGGTAGCATACTAAACCTAGCTAAGCAAATGTGTAAAACCCCAACAGTAATGGATGCTAGAAAAATGTCTAACTTTTACTTTTTGGTAAAGGTTATGGCTCCTGTGACTCCAAAATAACAATTGGCCTGAAGGAGTGCAGTTGACTTCCTGGTTCATATTGTGACAATCTTCTTCATATACTTTTTGCAGTGTTTTTTTTGGATGCATTACATTTTTTTCTAGTTCCCACTGTCCAACAGTCATACCTAATATGTTAAATCTGTAAATGTCTAATTGTCGGTAGGGTGGAGGTTGCGGCTGCACATACAGTTGGAGAGCCCTGTAAGCTAGCTTAGCTCCTTGAAAGCTTGCTAGTTGCTACCATTAGTACCTTTCACCAACAATTAATATAGTGTGACATATCACTTGGGCAGGGTGATTTGCCGCAGGCGGGCTTGACGACAAAACACAGTGAGAGCAGGGTTTCAACCTTCAAAATACGAAACAAGGCAGTCCAAAACACAAAAATTCTACTCGGCCTGTTTGTCCTTCCTGGCACGGTGGTAGTCCCTTTCGGCAGGCTTCCTCTTGTCATGTCCAGTCTCGGCCCCCGTTCCTCTCCCAACTAGCCTTTTTATCATCTCCCCAACAAGCCGGCTCCCCATCCCCTAATTGTGTGATTGGTTCCTGGTGTGGATTAAGGAGGTTGGGGCTTTGAAGTCCTGAGGAGATCGGAGCTTTGTCTCCATCTCCTGGCCACATAGCGTTCGTCTACCATGACCTCTGGCCAGATGTCACAATAGTGAGCTTTAAAGAAAGCAATTTAGTTAAAGCCGAGTATTACCTTTTTCTCTTGGGTCCGACTGCTCCATAGCCCCCACTGAAGATGCTGACAACCATTTGGGGTGTTTCATAAATGGACAATGTTGCCTCTGAGGGAGTCTGATCACTGCTCAAATATGTATAGACACAGGGGGGAGCACTCCCATATCGGCCACACTGAGAAAGGCTGGCTGTAGATGTGCTGTACTGTTCTGCAGACATTTAGAGCATTTTCTAATCAGCCTCTTAAGCACAGGCATCTGTGGATGTTATCTTTGATTAATTGGTTGACCACTAACAGAGAAATATATAAAGGTATAGACTATATAAGTCAAAATAATTCATCAATATTGTGGTCTTCAAGTGATGGCAGCCGATAACAAATATACAATGTAATGCTAAATATGTAGTCTAAGAAAAATGTTTGAGTATTTCAGTCTCCCACAGTCTTTCATTTCAATATTTTTTGTATTATGAGTTTTTTTTATCATATAGCAATGGTAATCAGTTCTCCACTCACAATATACCCCTAAAATGGGATTTATATCTTGATTTATACCTTATCTGCAGGGTCATTTGGGCAGGCACTAAGCAATTGTTGTCATTAGACTTGAGACCTGACTTGCAGACTCGCAGACTACAAAGCTTGCCGTAATGATGGTAAGCCATGAGGTTTTTTTTAGTCGAGAGAAACAGCTACTAAACATGTTTGAGGCAAAGAAGACATATATTTTAGATTAGCGGTGTTTTTGTGTTCCAGTTAGTGCTGATCATCGGCCTTGCTCATGCTCTGGTGGTTTTCCGAGTGGTGGCCTCCCCCTTATTGTCCGAGGGTAGGTGGGAGTTCATCAGGGACCATGCCAACACCGTGGCTGTGATGCTGGGAGCTGTTCTGCACTACGTAACCATTCAGGTCATGACACGGGTAAGCATTGCCGACCTGTGAAGAGCATCTTGACTTGTATAAACATTCTGTTATCAAACATTGTAGCCTTTTTAAGGTGGTAAACATCAACCTTACTGTACTCTGGAGAGTACTTTGCATGTACAGATTAACTATAACTGATGCCGGTTTGATCCCCAGGAGCGGCAGGAAAAAATGTGGGCGGAGTTAGTGAAGCTACAGAGCTTTGCCCTCCCACAACATTTCCAGCTGAAGTGCCCTTGAACAAGGCACGCAACCCCCAACTGCTCCCTGGACGCCACTTATTAGCTTCTGTGTGTTCACTGTGTATTTGTATTTTCACCTACGGATGGGTTAAACGCAGAGAAGAATTTCCTTTAGGGATTAATAAAAGTAGGCAAAATTGAAAAATTAATAAACAAAACAAAAATGTGCAACTGGATGGAATATTTGAACCAAAGGCTGCATAACAGTTATCTGTTATGCTCTGTGGGGGCCAGTCAAGTTCCTCCACACCAAACTCATCCAACCACCTTTATGGACCTTTGCTTTGTGCACTGGGAGACAGTCCTGCTGGGACAGGAAGGTCCGTCCCCAAACTGTTTCCACAAAGTTGGAACACAGAATTGTCCAGACTGACTTGGTAAGATGAAGCATTCAGACTTCCTTCACTGGAACTAAGAGGCCGAGGTCGACCCCAGAGAAACAACCACAGCATCATCCCTCCTCCACCAGACTCTACAGCTGACCTGCAGTCAGGCAGGTAACGTCCTCCTGACATCCACCAAACCCAGACTGGTCCATCAGCTGGTTCATCACGTCTCCACTGCTCCAGAGTCCAGTGGCGGTGTGCTCTACACCATCCATCCAGCTGGGCCTTGTGCTCGGTGGTGTCAGGCCTGCATGCAGCTGCTCGGCCATGAAGCTCCCGGCTCAGTCTGGTGCTGATATTGATGCCAGAGCTGGTTTGGACCTCTGCAGTTGTTGAGTCAGCAGAGCTCTGGAGACTTTTCCTCACGGTGCTCCTCAGCACTCGGTGACCTGCTCTGTAACTTTACCTGGTCTGACACTTCCTGGCTGAGTTGCTGTGGTTCCTCAACGTTTCCACTTTGTAATAAAACCACTTACAGTTGATGGTTGAATATCTAGGAGAGAAGAACTGACTGGTCTCAACGGTGTCATCCTGTTACAGAACCACGTTAGAGACCAGTGAGTCTTTAGGACGACCCATTCTTTCACTAATGTTTATAAATGCAGACTGCAGGGCTGCTGGATGTTAACACCTGAGGCAACGGGACTGAATGAAACACCTGAGCTCAATGATGAAGAGGAGTGGCCAAATACTTTTGTCCATATAGTGTATATCTACTTTAACTAATCGTTCTTTGTTGGTGTCTCTCTATTCTCCTGTAGGTAAACAGATGGGTGTCCCTCAAAATGTGCAACATGGGTGAGAACTATAAGAAATATTAGAATTAAAGAAATGAAATTAAA
>CAAKHC010002855.1:48856-74257 GCA_901007825.1 Macroramphosus scolopax | reverse complement strand
AATGGGCGAATCAGTTATGCGTGAGTAACTGATCGAAGAACTATCTACACCGATTTAGCTTACTTTGGGTTATCGTAAAGTTAGTTTGAATGTTTAATATTGTCTGCTCCCTGCCGATATTTACACAGTCGGACTTGCTATGCTAACCTCAACGCCATGGTAGCCTGATGCTAATCAGCTAACATTAGCGAAAATTTCTGTTGAGTCTGAAATAGCTTAAAACCAGCATATTTGAATTACTCATATTAGTAGTTCGCAAACTATTTCAGAGTCCAGTTATTATGTAAGCATCAGTATGGTTTGTTAGCAACGTGAATTGTCGTAGAATCCGCTATTTCGTCTGGCTAGCTACCTCGTCAGCGTTTGTTTTACTGTTGGCGAACAGGCTACCTGATGTTGACTGCTAACATAATCTGAAGACCAATGAATAAAAAAAGTGCCATGTTAAACTATTGTTTGTTGACACAATCCATTGTCATTGACTAAGTTAACTTCAGTAACTGACAGGCCTGTACCCTAAATCGGTATCAAATAACTGCTAACATAACGTTAACACCAATTGTAATGTTACTTCCAGATTGATAAAGCAATTGTTTATAACTAAAAACATCCATATTCACTGGTCATGTAGAGAGCTGCGATAAATGATGGATTAATTCGTCCATCAACTGAGAACTAATCGGCAATTTTGTTGGTTATTGAATAACAAAAATAAAATGTCAAGTCTCTTTTCAGCTCTTCTGTTTCATCTAATTGTAAACCGAATATCTTTGATTTTTTAACTTTTGTAGATGAGAATGAATGGACATTTATTCTAGTTTTCTTAATTGTTACAGTGAAAATAGCAATTTACTAGTAGATTTACATTCAAACTCTCGCCTAGGCTCACAAGCTTTGGCTAGAGTAACGAAAAAATTGGATCACTTGTATAAGTGGACGATATTCACTTACTGCTGTTTCCCCGCCCTGCTACAGTGACTCGCTTTCGCTGTGCAAAGTTATAGTTCTGTACCGTAACTCAAGGCTCTAACGATCTATCAGTATCCTTTTAGCTCTCTGGTACAGCTGCGGCTCCTTAGCAGTGCAGGGTATCACTCACCTCTTAAGAAACGATGTGGTATTACAAGACAAGTTGGACTGTAGCTAGCTCATTCAGGGGTTACACATTGTCACAGAAATGTGTGTCACATTTCAGAAGACTATAAATGTTCTCAACAGGGTGATTCACATTGGAATCTGAATTTCTATTCAAAATGATTTGCTAATAAGCTTTGCCTTATTCACTTTTAAGATTTCTCTGAAGTGATGAAGAGAAAGAAAGTCATTAACAGGAAATGTGGTGCTGATTTGCTGAAAAAATATTTGAAATTGACTGTTAAAAGATATTGTTGGCCACATACATGCTGACGAAGAAGATTTGTGTCCTTGTCTCTTCTTTTCAGCAAAATCCATTGTTTTCTTATTTGATAGATTTCTGCCAGTTGCCCGGGAGAGTGCAGGAAGTCCCTTTTTTTCCTGTGCTTGCACTTCTAGTATTTCCTGTTGCTCTTGTGAAACCCCAAGTTTCCACAAAAATAAAATTCTCTCTGGTCCTCTCTCACTTTTGCAGGAAAACCGACAATTTGGATCCAAGATGACGGACTCCAAGTACTTCACCACCACAAAGAAAGGTCTGATCAATCACTCATTGTTGATTCGTAAGATAAATAAAACCTCAGTGACAAGTTAAGACTTATTATTCAGCTCTCAGTTATTGTGTCTGTCTGGTGTGCACATCGGATTTGTGTACAGAGAACCTTGAGCCATGCTGCACTGCCTTCCTTTCCTCTCTTAAGATAAGAAGAGGATGATTCCCTGATTTTTTTTTTGTCTTTGCATACAGGTGAGATCTTTGAGCTCAAGGCGGAGCTGAACAGTGATAAAAAAGAGAAGAAGAAGGAGGCTGTGAAGAAAGTAATTGCATCTATGACAGTTGGCAAGGATGTCAGGTGAGAAGAGGAATATAATGTTAGAAACATCCACAGATCACTGTCCATTTTGAGTCCTCAGTCACATATTATCTTGTCCTCCCTCCAGCGCTCTGTTCCCAGATGTTGTGAACTGCATGCAGACGGACAACCTGGAGCTGAAAAAGCTGGTCTACCTTTACCTGATGAATTATGCCAAAAGTCAGCCTGACATGGCTATCATGGCTGTTAACACATTTGTTAAGGTACATTAATCCTGAATTATACCAAATTATCTGATCTATTTGCATTTTATATTTTACTTGGTGAATATTATCGTTAAAGTTAGTGGTTGTTGTACTGCCGCCAACTTCTTTCAAAGATTGAAGTATGACGTCCCCGCTAACTCTCTGACCGGTTCATTCAGGATTGTGAAGACCCAAACCCTCTCATCCGGGCCCTCGCTGTCCGTACTATGGGCTGCATCCGTGTTGACAAGATCACGGAGTACCTTTGTGAGCCATTGAGGAAATGTCTGAAGGATGAAGACCCTTACGTGAGAAAGACTGCAGCTGTATGCGTAGCGAAACTTCATGATATAAACGCACAGTTGGTGGAGGATCAGGGCTTCCTGGATACCCTCAAAGACCTAATCTCTGACTCCAATCCAATGGTACGTCTTCCTCAGGCAGCTTACAGATCCCAGCTCTGCCTGTCACTGATAACGCTTGTATTGGCACATAAATGTTTCCAGCTTCTCCCTGATACAATGACCTTTCTCTTTCACATCTTTTATATGGAATGTCACCACTACATTTTCTGTTGACATTTATCTGTACTCTTCATCTTCAGGTGGTTGCAAACGCAGTGGCAGCACTGTCGGAGATAGCGGAGTCTCACCCCAACAGTAATCTTCTAGACCTGAACCCTCAGACCATAAACAAGTTGCTGACAGCTTTAAACGAGTGCACAGAGTGGGGACAGATCTTCATTCTCGACTGCCTCGCCAACTATACGCCTCGCGATGATCGGGAGTCTCAAAGGTAAGAGAATGTCATGTTTTTCATATTTGGATATCCGTTCACTAAATGCTGAATCCTTTTTTTTTAACCTTCATTTTTCTTCAATTGCATCTACATCTGCTAGCATCTGTGAGCGTGTCACCCCGCGACTCTCTCATGCCAACTCTGCAGTGGTGTTGTCAGCAGTAAAGGTTCTTATGAAGTTCATGGAAATGCTGCCTAAAGACTTGGACTACTATGGCACCCTGCTGAAGAAGCTGGCCCCTCCACTGGTCACGCTCCTTTCTGCTGAGCCCGAGTTACAATATGTAGCTCTTCGAAACATCAACCTCATCGTACAGAGACGGTAAATCTAAGCACAGCATCTCTTTGCTTCCTTTGATCTTTTTTGTCTGATACATTCCAGTCTGAGTTGACTGCCTCAAATTACTGTTGTGAATTTCAGTCCAGAGATCCTGAAACATGAGATGAAAGTTTTCTTTGTGAAGTACAATGACCCCATCTATGTGAAACTGGAGAAGCTTGACATCATGATTCGCCTGGCATCTCAAGCTAACATTGCTCAGGTAACAGAGCCACAGCTATAATGCTTCATTGCTTTGGAGTCATATAACCATTGAATTGGAGATGCTGGTCATGAAATATGTTCCTGTGTGATATGCATGCTTGCCTTTGCTGCTGTAGGTGCTGGCTGAGCTGAAAGAGTACGCCACTGAGGTGGACGTGGACTTTGTCCGTAAAGCGGTCAGAGCCATTGGCCGCTGTGCCATCAAAGTAGAGGTGAGCGGAGGGGATGTCATCAGGTTCTTTGTTGGTGAAATCTCTGGTTTGAACAGTAATGTATGCCTTTATATTAGAATGTATTTTAAGTGGCATTAAGACAACTGCAGGTGGCAAAAGTCTGTCATAAAGCTGTTGTTTTATGTGTAAATGTATTAAGATACATGTTTTATACAAATAAGTCAATTTGGTTTATACTGCACAGGCTTAAAATTATAATTTTCTTCTCAATCATTAGCAATCAGCGGAGCGCTGTGTCAGCACACTGCTGGACCTCATCCAGACAAAGGTCAACTATGTGGTGCAGGAGGCCATTGTGGTCATTAAGGACATCTTCCGCAAATACCCTAACAAGTAGGTACCCTGTTAGGCACAAATGTGCAGATGATCATGATTAACATTTGAGGTAGTTACAAGGACTCAACACCTCCACACAATGCCAAATGTAAAGCAAGTTTCTGCTTTTGTTTGGTACATGCAACAGAATTAGACATTTGTTGATGCTTTTTTTATGATGGTTTTTTAGTGACATTATACAAATGTGTAGGGTTAAACTTAAAAGCGTACATCACCTTTTCATTGGGTTTGATCATGTACAGAATCTTTCTGTTGGCCATTCAAATAGACCTTTTTTCTGACATTTTACTAACAATTGAAGGCTCTGCATTGATGATGACATTTAAGACCTATTGTACATATTGTTACATATTGTAAAACGCCAACTATTCTATTGCGCACACAAGTGGTTCAGCTTGTAATTCATCCTAAAAAGCATGCAGAAGTGTTTCATGACAAAAGAATGGTAATTAAAAACACAGGAGTGTTTGTTGTTGCCTTAATTGTACATGTTCATAGGTTAGTCAAAGAAGATGAATGCAGCTTAAGCTCAATTGTAGTACTTTGCACTCTGTGGCTGTTTACCTTTTGCTTCTGAAAACATATTTGAATACATCTAATGTTGTTTTGTGTGACCGTTTCCAGATATGAGAGTGTGATTGCCACTTTGTGTGAGAACCTGGACTCTCTGGATGAGCCAGAGGCGCGTGCAGCCATGATCTGGATTGTGGGAGAGTATGCTGAGCGCATCGACAATGCTGATGAACTTCTGGAGAGCTTTTTGGAGGGTTTCCACGATGAAAGTACACAGGTGTGTTTTGAAGGTTGCAGGATGGTGGTTTTTGAATAAGAATGAAGTCCATTTTTGATGTTAGGAACTATTATGCATGGTTTCTGTAGCCATTGGTTAGCTGCTTCAAAAAACTGAGACATGAGTTATTTAACCAGCAAAATCTGTTGTAACTGAGAAATTATAGAATTGTAGATGTGTAAAATGTGTTATTGAGTTTAGGCATGCTGCGTGATAATTCCCACCACATTAACGGGAATACACAAGTAATCCTTCAGGACTACATGGAGTCTGTGTCTGGCTCAGAGGCACAATTTGTTGAAAAGCTAGCCTTTATTCTGTAGAGCTCTCATTGTGGAATTACACCAAGCTTTACTACACAGATCCCCCTAAGTAATGAATTATTATACATTGTTTCTCATAATTGTGCCTGGGAGAGACATATTTGATTAATAGTAAATGATATTGTGAGAAGAAAAATGTATTTTATAAAAGCAATATTTTATGCATACAAATATTCCCTTTTGCACTGTCGTAGGTAACAGCAGTTTGCCTTACAGGGTTTGGCATCCATGAGAAGCCTCTTATCAAGCCTTTAAACTCCTTTTTCCCCATTGTAATCACTGTTGGTCCTGGTTCGTTACCTTGAATTGTGAAAAGATCAAGCAGAGGGATTTCCTAACCGTAGTTTTGCCAAAAGCCAGAAATGGAAAATTAGCTGCATTTAAGTGTGTACGATTTGTGATGTGTAATGTGCTGTATGCTTTCACTCTGTGTTTCAGGTGCAGTTACAACTTCTAACCGCGATTGTCAAACTGTTCCTGAAAAAACCGACTGAGACCCAAGAGCTGGTGCAGCAGGTGTTAAGCCTGGCCACACAGGTGAGAATAAACACACACACATACAGTATTATTGTATGGCCCTGCCATCATCCTTGTCTTCACCACTTCCTTGAAACTCGACTCTTCCTGCCATGCTTTGTGTAATTTGTTCTTTTACTGCAAGAATACATACAACAGAGATTTCCATGTCCTTCTTGGGCCACAGAATTATTGCATCGTCATGGATCCTTTATCTAGAATTCCGGCTGATAACAGATTTGCGACACCAAATCACCACACAGATTATTTTAATATATACAGGACTTTTGTAGACGCAAGCATAGTCATCAGTGATGTTCTGGGAACTTGTTCTTGCATGAATGTGATTGACCCACACAGTGTTTTGCTGGATGACGTCATGTGGCATTGTGATAGAAGACCGGATTCTGTTTTTGCTGCAGCCCTCTACAATAGCACCACTGAGTCAATAAACTGCTCCCTTCAAAAGAAGGAAATAGCAAGGCCAATGTTGGTCTGAACGCTGCCTTAGTAATGACTGCAGTGGTGTGAGCTCACCTTACCGCCATACTGACTGTGTTTTTAATGGTTTGAGGCATCCGGTTAATTTGAAAGAAATCTGATATGTTGAAATGCTTAATCAATATCAGATATTGTCAATTATTGTACCTAAATGAAACAAATGTTTTTGTTATGTATATGCCAAGCGTCACAAGCTATCTGTACATGTACACTTTAGTGTTGTGCCACACCGACTGCGCTTGAATGTCACGTAAGGCTCCACCTTGTAGTTGCATCTAAGGGAAATCTTCTGCTGTGAGGGAATTTATGTCAAATCTTCCTGGTTTTCATGTTTGGTATTAAATAACCAAATACAATCTAATCCTTTTTGTTAACGTTAGTGGTTTTCCTCCGTCATTTACTTTGATGAAGATGACACAATTCAATTCACTACAGCCTAATACGCTGCACCATGGAGTACTGATGCAAAGATTACTGCAGAGATTATTCAGCATTCCTCAAACAGTGTCAACAGAAACTAAAGATTAAAGGCTTCACAAAGATGGAGTTTATTAATTAGTTTGCATAGATGCATAGGCAGGCTGGTAACTGTGAAACAACCTCAATTACATCAGATGTACTAACGTTCTTTACACTAGATTGGCAGAAAGCAGCAATAGCGAGATCCTTTTACTTCTAATTTGATTGATCTTTATAACAGAAATCTACAGTTTTAGTTTAGTAGATTCAAATTCCCTGAGAGCCTTGCAGAAGATATCCATGTTTAAAGTTTTACTGCATAAATTGTTTAGTTTATTAGATAAAGTTAAAACCCCGGCAGCCTTCTATTTTCTTCCAAGGTTAGAAACATGTACACTGTCAGGGCCTTCTGAGTACTGGTTATATTCAGAAGATAAAGAAAATAAAGTCATGAATTTCCCATAAAAAGAAAACGGGGATTGATCTCTCATCTTCATGCTTCTGCCGTTCTCCAGGACTCTGATAATCCAGACCTCAGGGACCGCGGCTACATCTACTGGCGTCTGCTCTCCACTGACCCTGTGGCTGCTAAGGAGGTGGTTTTGGCTGAGAAGCCTCTGATCTCTGAGGAGACCGATTTGATTGAGCCCACACTGCTGGAGGAGCTCATCTGCCACATTGGTACTCTGGCCTCTGTGTACCACAAGCCGCCCAGCGCCTTCGTTGAGGGCAGCCGTGGAGTTCAACACAAGAGGCTCCCTGGCAGTGCTGGATCGTGAGTCATGCCCTTCTTTTGTTTTATAAACACTGCAGGCAAAGACTGTTTACTTTACCTGTTAAGCCTGATTGCCCCCGGTACCGGGGGCAGATGCATCTTCCCAGAAACAACATCCCAGGGCATGTTAACATGTAGCAACATATTCATGCGGCATACCCACTTAACGGGAAGAAACTCCACTAAAAGCCCATGATATTGGCTCTGATGATTCGATAGAAGTGTCAATCACCCAAATTGACCTCCGGGTTCACGAGATATCGCCTTGCATGACTTATTGTGTCGGACTGGGACTGGGATTTTGATATTAACTATTTTCTTGAATACCTTTAGTGATAGGTCAGTGAAATAAAATTAGTTTTACAGTCTAGTACTTGAGAAAGGCACTGATGGTACCCAGATGTACCATTTGGTGAGGCTGGCTGGACCTACCGATACTAAACCTCTCTAAAATTGTTCTGTTTCACGTTATTAGCATCTATCCTGACACTGGGTCCTTATCAGATATTGTGGTATGGCTCTCTAGAGGTTCTGGGCTATATTCCCATCATCACTATGTTCTATCTGAATTTACTCTGACACAGTAAAATCTATATTGATTCTTACACTTTTGCAGCCAACTCGCAGGTGTTTTTATAACAAGATTATTCATATACCCCTTGTAGTTGTAGAGACATACTCATTCATTTTGGGCTTGCGGAGGCCTGAGAAATAGGCCCTGTGCTTAAGAGATTAACTGGACATCACCTTTTGACTCTTATCTCTATTTTCCTTCAAATATGTGATGATTTTTTTGTTTCTACTAGTGGAGAGAGTGTTGAGAGCCCGGACACAAGTTCTGCTGCTGGAGTTTCTGAGGCAGCCCCTGCTGTTATCCCATCCCAGGGAGACCTCCTGGGGGATCTGCTCAATCTGGACCTGACACCTCCTACCACAACTGGACCACCACCCCCCACCTCTGGCATGCAGATGGGGGCTATGGACCTTCTTGGAGGAGGACTTGATAGCCTGGTAAGCCTTTTACACACCTGTGTCAGTGAAGCTATGGAGTTCTTTGAGAGGTTGTTGGTTTCATTGACAGCCCGGATGTCACTCGGACCTAGTGACAGTAATATATGTTTTTTTTCCTTGACAATTTGTGTTTTCCCTTCTTTGTTCAATGCTGCACCTGCAGATGGGGGATGAGTCTGAGCCGGTAACTACATGGAGGGGGAGGGCACCACATTTATAAACTGTCAGACCATTTTAGGGCTAAGATTAATTTGTTCCCTTCTGATTTATTCTCGTGCATAATTTTCACATCTTTTTCTATTGTTCATCATAATATCTGCAGTAAGCACGCTTTTGAAGCTTCGTCCCATCACTTGTCTTATCTGTGGCCTCAGCGATATGTTTCGTCTTTCAATCAGCCGCCCGTACCCCTGCGGACGGACACACCTCAGTCACCCCCACAGCAGTCCCCATCGCCCCCAGATTACAGCCCCACTGAGGTTGGTCCAGGGGACCTGGCTGGACCAATAAGGCCAGCAAAAGCCTAGAATCCCCTGTTGTCCCCTCCTGTACCACTGCGTCCTCTAAATAACCCAACAATTGATCTGTACTTGTCTGTTTGCTCTCCCTAATACAATGTGTCTGTGTTTCCACACTGTATTTAGACGAGGCAGTGTTTATTGTCAGAATCTTCACTTCTGTACACTGTAGTAGTTTAGAAATGTAAATGATTGGCATCGCCATATTATTGCACCCAACCTCAACCTGTTCATTTCCATGATAGACACCGTTAGTGCCTTTTGAGCAAAACCTATTGTATTTTTATTGCCACTGCGCTGGACTTTTGTGACAGTAAAAGGTTGGTTACACAGCAGGAGAGGTAAACACCATCTCCTTCTGCAGGCCATAATGGCATAAACCCTGTACCTGTCCTTAATCCTAGTATCCCGTTCTTAGACCCTCTCACCCGTCTGTTTTATCACCCTCAGACTTCTGTTAATATTAATGAATGTTGCAGAAATAGATAACCTGAACATGTTGTGCTTCTTCCCCACTACTCAGATTGGAGGAGACCTCGGAGGAAGTCCTGCTGTAAGTTGTTTTCTTCTATTGTTGTTGTTTGTTTGATTTGACACTGATTGTGTTCGGTTAATCTGTTGCTTTGTGACCCCCAGATGGCGACTGGCTTCGGTGCTCCTCCAGCTGCAATGCCCGCTGCTTTCTCTGCCCCTGTAAGTGGTGGTCTAGATGACTTGTTTGATCTTGGAGGTGGAGTTAGTATGCCAACAGGAGCCTCAATCAACACCAAATCAGTAAGTCATATTAAAGTCTAATGAATGGTGGCAACAGTGAAGGGGGTCCCAGCGTTTAACAAAAAGGCCTCATTCCTTTTTTTTGTTAGCTTTGGCTTCCAGCTATGAAGGCCAAGGGTCTGGAGATCTCAGGCAATTTTGTCCGCCGTGCTGGGGTCATTCAAATGGAGATGACCATCACAAATAAAGCAATGAGTGTCATGACTGATTTCGCCATCCAGTTCAACAGAAACAGGTAAGACCTCTTACTATGCAATGTGCAGTGATATCCGTGAATGCATCTCTGTGATTTTTTCTTTTTTCTTTGTCTTCCTCTGCAGCTTCGGTTTAGCTCCTGCTGGCCCACTCCAGGTTCTCACTCCTGTTAGCCCAAACCAGAGTATTGAAGCGGTCCTGCCCCTCAATACTGTGGGACCTGTCATGAAGATGGAGCCTCTCAATAACCTACAGGTGACACCCTCGAAGTGTTAACTAACATTGAATGTCACTAGACCTATGTCTACTTTTGATTTAAACGTATTTTATATGGTACAGTATTTATTATTTAGACATGAATTATTAAAAATATACCATATTCAACTATTATGCTGAAATCTCAAGCGGTGAAAAACTAGAATTAAAACATAAAACAACCTTCAAAACGATGGTGATGAGTTTCAAATAAAAACGAGTGGCAGTGGCTGGCTAGTTTTTGATCAGAAGTTCTTTTAACTGGGTGGATGGATTCTGAGTGCAGCTGGAGAAAGAAGATAAGAGCCTGTAGATGGATGGTAGGAGTGGGGGCGGTCATTAGTGGTCACACAACACACGGCTGCTTTGTTTCTGCTGGCTGCGCTCGCCTTTCTACTCTGCCACATCTAGGCCCCACTTTGATGGGTACAACCGTCTATTCTGACACATTCTCAGATATTTTATGCTGAAATGTTCTGCGTTATTTTTGTCTCCCGATGGAAGGTAATGTCCTAGAACATTACTTGAATGCTCTTCAAATAACCCGTGTGGTTGCAGTGGAGCTTGCACACTGCCACTGTCGCCAAAAACCTCTCATCACAAAAGTCAACAGAATAGTTAATCAGGAATATGAACTGTTCTTACAGACAGTCCTGCATTGCACCGGGAACAAACTGCTCTATTGCATTATTCAGGAGTCATTTTCTGACCGTCCTCTGGCTGAACTCACTGTCCCTTCTCTCAGCTCTTCTTATTTGTTGAGCAGACTGATCAATATCCCTCCTGCCACTTGTTACTTCAGGTGCTTTGAGTTTACCATCGTCTTTTGATATCTTGTGCTTTTGCGACCATGGCTTGATGACCTTAAAGGTTCCTGCCTAACGAGGTGGAGCTTTGAAATTCTTTCTTTTTTAAAAGACCTGCTGTTATTTCTATTTTAGTTTCCCACTTTTAGAGACCTGTGTGTCTCTAATCTTTTATTTATTGTATTTTATATTGAATCGCAGATGTATTTCTTCCAAGTATATATTCTTTGACAGATAGAGATTACGATGGTAGACCATTTAAGAACATGAATTCCAGTGATGTCGTATCATATAGTGACATTCTCAAACACTTGTAAGCCTCTTGTTCAGTAAACACCACACATAAACCAGCAATGTCCATCCTTGAAAGGCACTTGAAAAGTAATTACCCACGTATTGCTTTCCCCGTCTGTCGTCCTTCCCCACCACCCTCCTTGGATGTAATCATTGTCACAGGTGGCTGTTAAGAACAACATTGACGTCTTCTACTTCAGCTGCCAGTATCCCATCAGCATGTTGTTTGTAGAGGACGGGAAGATGGGTGAGTCGATCTCTTCATTCAAAGGCCTAAAATCTCTCTGACGCCAACAACACGTACGTCATATTTTCAGTTAGGGCACGTTATAGTGGATGTTCTGAGAACGATGTGTCTATCTGTCTAAATGCCTGCATATCTCAGGACTGCATAGTGGATTTTAGATTGCAACTAAATGCAATTTGGGGGCCTATTTGCCCACCTTTTTGGTAGTATTGTTTTCTTGTTCTTCGATTTTCCCCTGTGGAGTTCCCTGATGGGGTTAGCAGCAGGACTGCTGCCAGAGGCTGCAAGCTAATGCTCCAGAGCCGAAGACACAGCAGGAAACCTTTTGTCTGATACTGGTTTTTACAGCAATTTGTACAATGACCACAAAGCCGTATTGTTGTTCCCATGCTTAATGTATTTCAGTGTATGCTGGGTGTTTGTATAATTTTGTCTTTTCCTCTGCAGAGCGACAGATGTTCCTTGCCACATGGAAAGACATTCCTAATGACACAGAGTCACAGTTTCAGATCAAAGACTGCCATTTTGGCTCAGGTGAGAAAGATGACAGTACAATGTGCGTCTCACAGCCCTGTCACATGTGAAGACAGCCAGTGGCGATAACAAATTGAGTTCCTCACTAATAAAGCAAATTGTATTTGATGAGAACACATCAGCTTGAGTTTCTATTTATGTGTGATAATTTAGTTTTACGCAAGCTTGAGAGGAGATGAACTGGAGAGCAATTCCTAATGACTGTTTAATGGAGACATCCCCACACAGCTTGAATTTCTTCTCTATGAACAAAGAGCGAGAGTTTCACATACTACCGAAGCACGGCGGCAAGACAGAGCCTGAGAAGAAAAGCAAATTCTGAATTAGTGACTAGATTTTTCCTGGAGTGCTCGGGGATGATAAGTGAAAAGAAATCCTACATGGTCTGCTTCATTTAATGACCACAGACAACTATGGATCCTGGCAGGAGCCTATTAGTGACGCAGCAGATTTAATAATAATGTTTACTCACATAAATAAAAGATAAACTACAAATGCACTCTTGAGAGCTTAAACCTCCAAATCCTATCCATAATTCATCTAACAAACAAATAAACAAACAAACACATAAATCGAGAATTAAGGGTGACCTCCCTGGTTGCTAATAAAACTGTTCTTGTAACGACAGTCGGTAAGAGAGTCTTCTTTTCTTCAATGTTTCTTTAACAGATCTATCCTCACACAAATTGCGGGCTAACAACATCTTCACCATAGCCAAGCGGATCGTGGAGACTCAGGACTTGATGTATCAGTCAATGAAACTGTCCAATGGGATTTGGGTGCTGGCTGAGCTGAAGGTGCAGGCAGGAAACCCAAACTATACGGTGAGTTCAAGTATTTTATTAGCTTGTGTTGATGCTTAGCAGGCCTGAAATAAATGGCTGAAGTGATCAGATAATGAGAACTTTATTAAGGTCTCAACAAAAATAATTATCTATCTACACAATTAATTTAATGACAATCCCAATCAATGATTTTGACTTGACGTGCCCGCCTCCACTGCTCCACTGCGCCACTGCTTGACACAGGAGTGAGTGTTGAGCAGTCAGAGTGTGTAGGGGAGGTTTAAAGAGCGACATTGGGGAACGAGTGTGGCTGAGCGAGTCAATGCACCGTCTCAGTACTTAAATATCCACCATGTTTGCATCCTCTAATGAGCCGAGAACATCCCTCTGCTTTTAAGCAGAGCGTACGTGATTGTCTTCCCTCTCTACTTTGTATTTATCCTCCGTAGGTACTCAAACAGTGAGAGGGGGAGATTGCCCACTCTCTAATCAGATGGGAATGGTGTTCTCTCTGATGGTTAACCACAAGATAAACAATAAAATTGGGTGGCCAGTTTCACAATTAAACAAAGAATATTTTACACATACTCCTTTACTGACTGAATAGTCTATGCAACAACTCACCATTAGGGATCTTCTATTTTATTATGCAAGTGTAAAAATATTTTGGGTTCATGAAACTAATGTGGGCCGCCACAGTCAACATGTGATGAATGGGGACACACTGGTCTAGAAGATGCACTGTGAATGAGTCATGTGTGGTTGCCAATGTATCAACAAATAGACGTTAACGCAGCACTCTGTTTATTTTCAGATTTCAATGTGAAAGTACGACAAAAATATTTAATGATGGCGGTAAAAAAATCATCCCAATATTGACGTGATTATTATTTCCCCCTAAATCACGCAGCTCTTTCTAAAAATGCCTGAGGTGTTTGCAAAGACAGACTGAGAGTTTGGGATGTACTTACATTTGCATAATTATATTTCACTGTAATTAAGATTTTTGGAAAATACAAATTCCAAAATTCTGAGCGAAGCTGAAAGAGAAGAGACCTGATGGAGACAGATGTTCAGTCAATGGGCGGTGGGTGTGATGACGGGGGAAAGCGGGCAGTGATTGCACTGTGGTTCTAATATTGATGGCTCTTTTGTGTGTATGTGTGCACGTGTCCTCCGTTGTGGTGTTGCATGTCTCTGCCTGTCACGCGCCGCCACCTCTTGATGGATTGTGTTTTGGCTTAGAAACCCTGCGTGACTAGTCGAGAATGACGACCTTGGTGCGACGCTCCTCCCAGCTCATCACTCAGTCTGCTTTCAGAACATGTTTTTATTTATAAGGTGGCGTTAACTATTTTTTTTTGTTTTCCCTCTTCCTGACAATTTGTTAGTCACCAACCCCTCGCTCATTAAATAGTCTGAATTTCAAATTCATCCGCAATCTCGGGAGTATATCAAGATCATAAAGTATTTCCTTGGGGTAAAGTATGAGTCATTGAAAGCACGTGTACAGTTAATGATCGTATTATTTTTCCAGCCAGTTTGCAATTTCCTCACCCTTGTTTTATTTCCAGTGTATTCATTTGGGGTGTTGCCTCATTAATTCAGGTTGCTCTCCTCCACCCTCAGCTGGTTTCCTTCTCCCCTTTTGATTTGATATTTTTACCACCTGATTGTGGCTCTGCAGCAGTTGAAGCCTCCTTCTTTTCACCAATAGATGCCATCACAAGTTGTTTAGTAAAGGGTGGAGAATTCAATCATGCAACCTGTACAAGTGTGTATTCTCTGCTGCTGGCTGCTGCATGGTCCCTGCGCTCTCTTGGCATGGCACATGAAAGCCAAGCTGACAAAGCCTTTTGTCCGATGCTATTTTTAGATCTGAAGAAGTGAAGCCCTGCCACAGTGTGTGTTCTGGGTTCTGCTAGCTTATGAAGAAAAGATGTTGAACAGTTATAATTAAACTGCCCTGAGAGAAGTAGGAGTTTGGATTTTGCTGCTGTTTAAAGGTAGCTTGGCCTATTTGTCACAAAACTTGATTGGTTCAGCTCTCCCATGATGCCTCACTCACTACTTATAATAGTATTATAGTTCTGTCCCAGTTCCACACGCCACCTCTGGCTGGGTTTGATTGAGTTTAATAACTCCAAGTAGGGACAAACTCTAATGAGAGATATTAGTATACATGCGTACTGGCTGATGGGATGTAGTGTTAGTGGATACTATTACTCCAGTATGTAATGCAGCACAGAAATTGAGGTGCTGGAATAATAGAAAACTATTACATTGAAATTATAGCTCCCAAATGTTTCTTGACTAATGTCATTCAGCGCTCATCTATACTTTAAAGTATTTATATTGGGGAAGTGACTCAGTTTAATTTTTTAACATGAAATATAGTCTTATCTGCCATCTCCTGTCCCCATGGCAACCATGCGACCAATGATGTTGGCTGACATTATTAGGATCATTAGGAACACAGTTATGTAAACATTTGCAGTATTGCAAGCAAGGCTTCATCCCAAGCTTCCTGTCTCTCTAGTTTGCCTATTTACATTTAATGTAATCCTAATATTTCAGCAGCAAGCCTAAATCTCAACACATGAATGGCGCACTACATAGATTTTTTTTTTATTATCATTCTTAACAGTAAGTTCTACCCAGTGGCAAGAGCATCCGCATTTCCACACATCTCACCCTCACTGACAGGAAAGTGGCTGCCTAATTGTTGCCAGCAGCAGCATGCATTAGTAAAGAGCCCGAGTTTACTATGGCATCTCTAAAGTAGCTGTTCAGTGCTTCTGCTATTTCACCGCAGCCCTGGGGTACACACTAACCTGCCAATTTATTAGGTACACTAAACTAAAATTAATGCAGTTCAATGAAACGGCCCTGCAATAAATCTTCTCTTCATGAGGATTACGATGTTTAATGAATCTATTGAGAGAGAGCAGAGAGGTCTTGATTTATTTTATCATCATTTTGGAGGCTGTAATTTGTGGTGCTTCATTCCGAGAGGTGTGACTAACAATTGTCTCAATCCCATCAATATGAATTAGGGCTGAAATATTAGGAACAGCTGGTGGTTCAGGTCCAACCAAAACATTCTCTTGTCACTCCCTGCCAGCTTTCCGCTGTCTATTAAAAGGTGTAATGAATGCCCCAAAGACAGTCTTGTTGAATTCTGTGTACAATTTAAAGGAGTAAAAATGATGAGAGGCGAAAGAACAGCATTACGAGTATGAGACGGAGCTGCTCTAGGTGTGTGTGTGTGTTTATGAATACGTGTGTGTTACCGTCAGGACAAGAAAATGCAGGTTGTTTGTTGCCTTTTAAACAAACAGACGTGTGTTATTTGGGGCAGAAGTCAGCATGGACTGTGCAGCCTGTGATATCTGAGCTGTGGCTGCCTCTTGTTTCCTGTAAATGCCTGTTTCTGGATTTTAGGAAATTATATCCCCAGTCTCATTGTTGTAGGAAATGAAACTCTTGGTGAATTTTTCAACTTATTCTAAGCTGAGATTAACATCAAAGAAGGAAGAAGTTGGCCCCGTTTCCATCACTGTGTTCTCATGTGATTTATTTTATTTATTTATTAATTTATACCCAATAGCAGGCATTTATGAATGTACTTTCTTTTAATGTCTTTTATACGAGCCTGACTGGGAAGTCATATTAAAACCTGCTTTAATCTCCTCTCCTCAGCTCTCTCTGAAATGCAGAGCCCCGGAGGTTACCCAGTGTGTGCTGCAGATCTACGAAGCGGTGCTGAAGAACTGAAGAACACCCACTTAGGACCCAGCTGCTACCCTGAAGGACCCCTGGCCGCTTCTCCTGCCCGCCCTCAGCTGACCCACAGATCATATTAAAACCTAATGCAGTGCAGGAGCCACTTCCTGCAGTGTTGGGCCTGCAAACTTCTCTCTGTTAATAATACAGCTTTTTTGGTTAATGATGTACTCAATTTTGATTTGTGGTCAATTTATCAAGTTTGTTTTTCCTGGCTATCCTTAGGCTGTCCCCTCTTTGTATGTTTTTCAGTTTTCAAACTTGTGTGAATCTCTAGCTCCATTATCTGAATGATCAGGCTGAGCAGGTCGTCCACTCATCCCTGCCCGAGCCACCTGTGATGACCTTTATTTTCTCGTGAGAGACAAACAGCTGCTCCCGTGACTGCTGTCTGTGCACGAGGCTCTTTAATCATTCTCTAGCCACACACCTTCAAATTGTAGTCTATCTTTAGCAGTCAGCAGGTGGAACGTGGCTGTCAGCATATTTATTTAGGGTGCTTTAAATTACAATGCCCCATAAGAAGGCTATAGAGCTCCTTACGCCCGTTGGCTGTCTGAGCCGTAGATGAGATGCATAGATACTTAAATACTACATTGTCTTTTTTAGTTTTCTTTTGTCTGTTGGTAAGCCGTGGGATCAGATCCTCTGCTGCCCCTGAAAGCAGAATGCCTGTGTGCTTGTAAGCTCTTTGTTGGTGTTACTTTATTTTTACATCAATATCTGGGCTTTTTATAGACCGACGCAGCAGATGTTCACCATCTTCTCTCATTCTTAGTCATTCCATTGTTTAATTTGTGTTTCAAGACTTGTTAGTGTGAACCTGGCAAACTGGGAGAGTCTCCGGCATTAAGGATTTTGTATTTGTATTTGGCTCTGGCATCAGTGACTCTGCATCCGCTTCACAGCTCTTTAAGTACCGTGGCCCCCCCGAGAGGAAGGCTTAGGCGAAATAACTCTATGAAGTTGTGGTTTTGTAAAAGCTAAATGTGCACGTACTCCGTCTCAGTGGTAAGAACGCAAGAACAACAATCAGTGTCCCTGTTTTACCCACCTACTCCACAGATTAATTGGATTCCTTTTTTCGAGTCACTGCACTAGAGCCCTTTTCATCGGCTCTGCAGGGTGTCTGCACCTACGCCACCACCTTTTTAACGATTACAACAGAGGTGGCTGTATATTCTGAGTGTCTTTGTGTGTCGTGACAGCTGATGGGAGTAGAAATGCTGTAAAAAAAAAATCATCAATAATCGGATGTATTTGATTAACATGATTTTGTTCATTGTGTGTATATCATATAAAAAAAGAACTATTAAAAGTCTTGATAAATTGAAATTGTCCGTCTTTTTTTCCGGTGAGTTTTGTGGCAGAATAATTTCCTTCAGTTTTATATGTGGAACAAACAACAGAAAGTGTCAAGCTGCAGTGCAAAGATGATTTATGTTTGGCCACAAACCCCAACTGTGACAGGAAGCAAAACATTTACACAGTTTTATTTGGTTGGTAAAGTCCACATTCCCAAAGTCCCTGGAAGACAGCGTGCATTGTTTTCATATCATACAGTCATTGACGACCTTTGAGGTATTCACGTCTTTGCTCTCGTGGGCGCCGCCTTACCAATCCAACGTCTGAGACTCAGCAGCCTTCACAGCTTCGCATACAAAGTCTGCAGCCTCTGTGTTTTTCAACCTTCAGTGAAAAGTCAAGGTTCATCCGCAGCAGAGTGCATCTTGAAGTTCGAGTGGCTCCTCTGAAGCAGGTTTAAAGTCCAAGCTGCTTGGGAAGGCTTAACAAGGATTTCAGCTGCATCATTTCATGTGGAGCACAAGCACCTCTCGTCTCGGATGTGGTCCTCTGCAAGGGATTAAAGGTCAGCCTGTTGAAGATGCAGACTAACTGACCAGACAGGATTAGGTCGTCCGTGCAGCGTAGCGCTAAACTGTGACATGTCTCTCTCTTCTAAAATAATCTATAATATCAATCCTATGTTATCAATGTGTGCCAATAGAGGGTGCCACTATACTGCATTTTTACAGAGGGTCAGTCTGTATAAACACGCAGCCAATGACATACAAATCAATTGAAACGTGAAATATTGAAAGTAGTTTAACACTAAAAGGTAGATTATGAAGTAGCTGTTGCCAGGATGTTAAACATTCTGGGATTATTGGTTCAACTCAGCCCTCCCCCGCCCTCCATTCAAAGAAATGGATTGGATTACACCTTTAATTCAACAATATGAACATGATAGTCATGACATAATGAACATGACCTCCATGCCTGAGTGGTAGTTCAACGAAGGATTGTGAGTTTTGACCCATCACACGCACACACCAGCCTCGAAGCCCTTTAATACTTGAGAAAACATGAAGCTGCCATGGATGGACCTTGAGTCCCACAAAACTCTAAAGGATTTATATGCTGTTTTCATCGACTGTCAGTTATATAAGAGTAACGTTCTTGTTGCAAGGTTGTGGACAATCTCTGCTGAGGTTTATGTTTTAATATTCTTAAATGCATTCGCTCCAGTGGATAACTCCAAACATGGAGGGTTTTAATGTAGCCCACAATCCATTTTTTTCAACCTTTTCACGCAAGCTGGATGCATGATATCAAGAACCCTTTATCAGGACTAACACGTATATGGCCCTGACTGCTTATAATTCATATTGATTATTGAATTACCAACTACATGTAGAACATGTTTGTCACTATCTTATTGCAGATCTAAAGCCTGGTGGTAAGATATTTGTTAAACAGCCCTTGAGAAAGAAATGGACACCACATTGGAAAATCATTGGACTGGTTCAGTAGGGAGGAAGGTGGCAAGCTCCATTCATGGTGAGACACAGTAAAATGTGTGTATTCCTCAGATTAAGTGGATTTATAGCCATTGCGTGTTAGTCCGCCATCCTCAGTGATTGATGGGGCACATAACCCCTACCCCGGCCTGCCCTGCCCTGCCTGATGACCCTATCCTCTAATAAGTCTTGTCCCCCAGCGAAATGATGTTCGGTCACCATCACCTGCACTGAGATAGTGTGTATGGTCTGTCCCCGTGCAATTTATTGGCGACGCATGGCCTTCACACGCCGTGCGCACGACTTGATCCCTATTGCATGGGCAGGAGACATTGCAAGTAATAGAGAGAGAGAGAGAGAGAGAGAGAGAGAGAGAGAGAGAGAGAGAGAGAGAGAGAGAGAGAGAGAGAGCAGTCTTAATGTCTTCCCAACGGCAGACACACCATCCTCGTCAATAGGCTCCTCCAGATGCCTTTACAGAAAACGCAGGTTGCGTGCGTTCCCTCTTCCTCCCCCCTTAAATCACACAGACGGAAATTGATCTGTCTTTCGACGCAATAGGAGAAGATTATGGGTTTGTATGCGTTTTCACAACACGTGGGACGCGTCTTCTCGAGGCTGGCGGCTGTTTGATGGGGGAGCGCGGCGCTGGTGCATCGGAGGAAATGAGTGAGAGGCGCAGGGGAGATCAGTGAGGAAGAGACCGAGCGCTCCCGTGCGTTTTGGGCAAGGTCAGATTCCAGCCTGGATGTGATTATGTCCATCTGTCGGCAACAAGGACGGACTTTTACGCTGACTCTTTGGGGGAGAGGTCGCCTGGGGATGTCCCCTGAAAACCAAGAGTTTCTCTCCCTGTGTCGGATTGCAGAGGGCAGCGAAGATCCCTCCATCTGCATGATCATGTTGGAGCTTTATTTCTGACAACCTCCAAACTGTGTGGCTTTATTTCTTTCCACTCCCAGCCTGGAGATAAAGTTTCCTCTCTCTGCTCGACGAGAGGGGGATTGATCGGGTGGTCGATTCGTTTAATTGCACGCAGTTAAGGTGATTTACAGGCTGCTGGTTAAAGGCGCAGCGGTGGATTGAATTCCACCGGATCCAGCTGTGTTTGTGGACGGTCACATCTGTCGCCGGCGTCGCTGTCCATGGTGCTGAACCTGTGCTCCAGGAATGGTGGAGACGCTGAGTATCGCAGTCATCGGTGCTCCAGGAGTGGGCAAAACTTCTGTAATCCGCCAGTTCATCTATAACGACTTCTCGGAGGTGTACACGCCGACCAGGACCAGATATGTGTACAGACCCTCCGTCATACTGAACGGCAACATGTATGAGCTCAAGATTTTGGACGTCCCGCCAATCTCCTCCTTCCCAGCGAGCTCCAGCCAGGTACAATGTCTGTGGAACAAACGTAGATCCTTGCAACATGTTTAACTTTCTCTGATGTTGAGTGAGCTCATCCTCTGATCACCTCCACATCTCATTAATCTAATCACCACGTAATCTTACAAATCTGTTGGCATATGTGCCACATGGATTCCTCAAATACAGAAACACAGATTTTATGTGTTAATATATCACTATCAGATGTTCCTGGTCTAGTAGTTGCTATGGAGACCCGGCTGACTTAAAGCTTCACTTTTACGTTTGTAAACTCTCCGTCACCCTCCCCCCCATAAGGAAGTAATGCCAGCTTGCATATTTTTTTTATTTAATGATCATATAAAACACCAGCAGTGTTCAGTGTCACATTTATTCCGACGGCACTGCTGGTTTAATTGTGTTTTGTAGGCATAGAGAATAAAAGCAGGATGGTGCTGCAGACATTGTCACAGCAGCTGCTTCTACTCCCAATATAAAAATAGAACAGACTGCCCTTTTTATATATGACCACAGGTCATGTGCCACAGCTCATTAGGTGGATGCATCTGGCCATTCCACCTCTTGTTGTTTCTGCAAAGGACATTTGTTCTGAAATATACTCACATCACGTCAAGATCCTTGTTATATGTAAACCCAACTTTTAAAGTTCAGCCACAGCTAATGTGAGGCTTCCAGAGCATGAGATCCCCTCATCATGTGGGTATCATGTCTCCTTCGGGGCATGAAGTCCATCTTTGTTATTGAACCTCCACTGTGCTTCAAACATTAAAACTGTAAATGAAACATTCGAAACATAATGAGGTTTGGCACAAAAGGATTTTAATTTTGGGAGGTCCTCTTCTAGTTAATCCTACTCGAACTGCTGAAACCTCGTATGAGCCGCAAATTAACTTTATTTTTGCATAAAATAAGGACTGTGGATTTTATTTCCTGGATTATATTCACTTTGCCATCCAGAATGTACGACACATATGAGTTTTTCTGTTTCACCAAAGCCCCCTGAAAAAACGAGCTGCACTCTGTCACCCTCTGTGAACTGGAGGTGTGTGTTTGACTCCTGTCTGTAGCCGGGAGGCTGCGAGGTTTTCAATCAAGACAGAGATCTCGCAGGTCACCACACCGAGCTGCCACACAGCAACTGACGGCTTCTGCTGATCTGTTCTCCACATCTCTCCCCTTCGGGGTCACACATGGCCCCCCCGGCTAATCCAAAGCTGTGGTTCTGTACACAAAGGGGGTGCCACTGAGAAAATTAGATCAGGCCTAGGAGGAGGAAACAATAGCAGCTTGAACCCAAGTGTTGGTTCGCTGTGCGCCCGGAAAGCCTCTGGCAGACAAGCAAGAGAGGCCAGAGCTTCATCCTGTCATGCGCTTGTAGAATCATGCGTAGCTTTTCTAACAGATTAAATGTTTTGTTTGTAAGTGTGCTTCGCAGTTTCCAGCCTACAGAGACCCTCACTAATGGCAATCTGATAGAGTTTCCTCTGTCTCCAGCTTAATGGTGCTTAACCCTCATCAGGGAACCGGCTGGTTGATGTGAACAGAGAGCAAGAAGAAGGCAGGATCCTCACAGCATTGTATATCTGAGTAGGTGTATAGTGTATTGTCCTCCTTTAGGGGCACTTGTAGCGTGTGGAAGGTATACAGCTGAAGAAAACCATTACCTGAGCGCTGCCACAACATTTCTATCAGACAGATTTATGGACACTCAGGCTGAGGAATGACCCTGAGCGGCCTGCTGTACTTTTTCTCCTCCACTCCCGTCATGTCTGGCTTGTTCTGAAGGCTTGTTTTGTCTGGTGATGTCCTCTATATTGAGAGCAGTGATGAGACACGGGAGAAAGAGAAATGCGGCCGAGCTTATAGGGGCTTTGGACACAGTGAGATGCATGTAGTGCCGGCACAAAGAAGCCTGATTGATATTTATGTGTCGGCAGCAGACAGATTGAATTAAAGGACAGTTCCCTGCGTGGAATAAAAGACGGAGCAGAAGAGATACTAGGAATTTGCTGCAGTCAATTAAAAAGGTTACACAGTTTAACGGACACTGTCAAAGTGAGGGTTACCAAATGAGGTTTTATAATGTCCTCTGATATTGGTGATGATTAAGCAGCAGAATAGAGTGAGTCAGTACGCCTCCATGCTTGTGCAGCGTGGCAGTTTCTCAACAGTTCAGATTATATTTGAAGGAGGAACCGTAATGTTCTGGAAAGCTACTTGTGACCCCATTTCAACCACGTACAGACATTTTTATCCCGTCCAATGTTGGCAGCGAGCAGGAATTCTATTATTTCACTCCGAGGCTGCGATTGTATAATGATTTGTTTGCTTTGCAGCGTCTTGCCTGTCACTGATAGCTTTGCATTCAGACGCCATCTGTCATAATTGGTCAATAGGATGTGAAGACGTGTGGATTTAAGACTTCAGCATTTACTTTTTACTTGTTTTCATGTTTTTTTTTAGTTTTTGCCGTAATACATCTCCATGACATGTGATTCATCCTCACACACAAAACAAATCCCTTCTCTTTTCTCTCAGGACCTTTTCTCTCTTTCGTCTCTGTCAATATTATCTGCAGTAACAGTGTAAAAGTAGCTGGAATTACATAATGTCACACATTATGTGATTTTAAGCCTTCCAGACATTGTAGAATTTTAATGTGCGGCTCGTCCACGTGTGTTGTCTGGCAGGAGGAGTTTGTCTGTCAAAGTGATTAATGAACGTTTTAAAAGAAATTGAATACAAATTGTTAAAAGTAGTGTTGATGTAATGTATTATTTTGTCTTTATACAACAGGAACTGTAACAATTTTGGTGAATATTGACATTATTTTATAACAGGGTTTATTTGAGGAAATACACTTTTTTTCAGAGAATGAGAGAAAAGGGAGATTGTTGAAAGCACCAGCGTGTATCTCCACTCAAAGGGAAGCTGGATCCTGGAGACAGATTAGCTTAGCTTAGCATAAATAAGTATAGTTGCAGTAAGTAACTCATTCATGTCCGTCATGTGTCGTTGTTTAAAAGAACTGCAGGTGCCCCAACAGCTTTCATAGAGAGCCTCTGTCAGGAGTTTCACTTGCGAGCGTCTTGTTGCGTAATCCCGCTGACAGACTTTCACTCGAAGAGCACGAACTTCCAATGTACAGGAATACCTGTTTTCATAACATTAAACAGATCTGCTTCTCTCCGTTCCTCCTGAGCGAGGGATGGAGAGAAGCCACCGACGCATTGCACATGTATTAACGACCCCTGCGGCTTATTGACTGGAATAGTGCCGTGTGGCTCAGCCTACTGTTGTATTCTGGTTTACAGAATCCCAGCTGTGTACGAACACCAGGCGCTCACTTCAGCGCTCACACAGAACGGACGGCTATCAAACTGTGAGGAGATGCTCTCTTGATTTCACAAAAATGTAATGGATTAATATCGATGACTTTACCCTAATGAATGAGCGTCAGAGTTGCATGATCATCAAATCTGACTAATCAATCTATCAATCTTTATTTGTGATGCTGTGTGGAAAGTACAACAAGCAAGTGAAAGGCCATCATGTTTGTATTGAGCTAAACAAAGTGGATTTCTGAAAGGACCTTAAAACCTACAGATTAATGTTCTTGGTATAGGTCATCAATGAGTAATGAAGGTTTCGTCCCCAGAAGATGTAATAGATTTTAATTGCAAACTGGACAGTGTGACCTACATGTGACTTTTCTCTAATTGCTGAGCTCCCTTCCTCCACCAGTTTACACCGACCTCCCTGATGTGCTCCAGTATTGATCCACCACAACCTCTCATTACAATTAAGCTGCCTCCCTTAATGTCGGGAGACTCGACAGCTTTGTCATAGCTTTCTAAAAACTGACCAAAACCTGCCGTTGTCAGGGAGACGTGTCCTGTTTGGCTCTTGAGGAGCGAAGGATGAGATGCTCTTTTTCTAAACAGTGCGAAGAGGACTGACAGGATACAGACAGTGGCACCACACTCCACATTCACGCTCCCACAAGCACACTCTCACATTCAGGAAGCACACACAAATAAACATGAACACACATGCATTTTAAACGCGTTTCACTCCAATTCATCAGTTCTGTGTTGCTGTACTCGCACTTGTCTGCCCGGCTCCTGACGTTCTTTTTTTTTTTTTTTATACATAGTTTCTTGTTTAAATCTGGAGAAATGTAGCTGTAGCCCCTCCTCCGTATTAAAAAAACGGGACTTGGAGGACAGAGAGAGATGATCTGAGATGAGAACACAAGAAGCTATTTTTAGCCTCACAGGGATGTGAAGCTGCAACCGTGTGCATCTCACATCGTCAATTGCCTTAATTATCGGCGGAGGTTGAGCTGTGATGATGTGCTGCTGCGAAAGGAGGTTTTTCTTAGTTGTGTGGCAATAATAGATGAACATTCTCTAAGGAATTTGCCCACTTGACATAACTTTGCATCTGAAATGTTCTGGACAATCTACAATAGAGGTGCTAAAAATATTATAGAGGGAACCATGCCCCCCCCCCCCCCCCCCCCCAAAAAACCCAAAAAAAAAAA